>ML786217.1:119620-129693 GCA_009831015.1 Picea engelmannii | reverse complement strand
CCTTTTAACTCACATTTAAAACTAACCCTTGTTGTCCTTGAATATTGATTGACTAAAGAAAAGTGTGGTTGAAAGTAGACAAACTTTGAATAAGTGAATGGTTTACTTGTGATCTGATTCCCTACCATAAAAGGTCAACTTTGCGTGATCATGACCAAAAGAACCAATTTCTATTTGTGAGTTTGGAATTTTACTTCTTTCATTTTAGTAAGAGTTCTTAGGCAATTTCAAGACAAGTTTTGCACTTATTGTGACTGTGTCTCATAAGTTTACTTACCCAGATTGATAATAAATTCTAAGGAATATATACTTCTATATCAAAACAACATTTTGTTGTCGTTGTTGGGGAGGCACTAAAGGAATTACTATTGAAATCACAAGATTTATGTTGTTTGCTTGATTTTCATTTTCTGCTATTCAAATTATTGTTTGTGTTTTGTTTGTTAGACCAAAATTTATGACTTGGAGGAGGAGAAACAATAAGATGCAAAGGCTCAGTTCAATATTTCTAAAATGGTTCTATCCCGACACATCCACTTTAGTGGGTATCTCTGAGCCCTCGTCACGTTGGCACTATAAGTGTGTTTCGTTTTTGTGCTAGTTTTTTTATTCATGGAAAGAAAAGCTAGCTCAGGTCAAAATACAACCTGGTGAGATCAGGGTCTTCATAAAAACCCCCATGCACTAATCCATTTATGAGAAGAACCTCTTGACTAGAAAAAGAACTTAAATATTTTCAATAAATTATTGAGCAAAGAAGGGATCATCACTACAAGGAATTTATTCAATACTCGGTCCAATGTTAGAGCCATAACTAAAGAGAAAATTTCTTTTTAAGAAGACTAGAAAACCCATGAATGAATCCAGAAAGAGGAACGAGAATCATGTACATTAGTTGATGAAGAGAAAATGTTGGAACATGAAATTGAAGAGATTATTGCATGCATATCACTAGATTCTTTGTATGAGGAGTACATCTCAAAACACCTGCATGGCATGGTAATGGAAGATATTGAACAAGGAAGCCTAGGAAATGGAGATTACATTGAATCTTAGTTCAAGACATTCATCGAGCCTCGAGACTCCATTCTTTAACAATTCTTGGCACTCAATCCATGTGAAACACTGGCCTCTCATATCCTAGTGTTTGTTAAGGTATATTTTTCAGAGCTTAGTCCACTCAGAAACCTCGAAAGGTTTCTCAACCTTCTGCTCCTTTCTTCTGTTGCTTTGTGCGCAAAGGCATTATTCCCCCTGAGCTTTGGGACTTAGAATAAGTCCACCCTCGCACACTCCTTGTGCTGCTGAGATTTCCTGAATCTCAGGTCCAAAGTATTTCTTGAAAAGAAATGCTTCACGCCCTCTTAGCGCTCCTTTACTCAATGCACACCTTGTAGAGCCTACAAAGTGTTCAGTAACTCTGGTTGTCTTCGAACACAAGAAAGATTTCTTCTCGTGCACACTTGCACCGACTCAATGCCTGCCTGGCAGAGCTTCTACAGAATCTCTAGAGATTCTGTCTCTTCTCTCTGTGCATCGCGATTCCCCAAATCATGAAACCCCGAAAGAACCAGGATCATTAGATCAAGGAAGGCTTAGAGCCATCGATCTTGTAGTAGATATGATTTCAGACTTTTGGCAACCAGGAGTTGGAGGGACAAGAAGTTAACCCCTCCACATTGCTGAAACGCGAAAACCCGGGGAGTCGGTTGGATGTTAGCCACTGGTCATGGGGTGGAGGTCATATGAGTTAGGAGTGAAGGTAGGAACTAGTGGGATCTAGGCTCTATTTCGGGGTTCGGAAATTCGAAGGAAAAGGAGCTTGGGAGAGCTCGCATGCAGGAGTCCCGAAACCCCAAAACACGAAAGGTGTGTGTTGGTTCAGAACATAAAAGAGTGCCGAAAAGGGGGCGCGCGCAGAGATTTTCTCAAGACCTGTGCCAGAGGACAAAGGGACCTGTGGATTCGTTCAAAGGGTTCCAGTAGGAGCCCGAAGAGCCATTCTGCTCAGAAGAAGATCGATCCAGAGACTGGGAGGTCGCAGAACCCTGCTGAGATAGGGGGAGTGCATCAAGTGGATCCTGACCACTCGTTCAAAAGACACGTGGACCATTGGGATCAAGCTTACATCACTCCATAACTTACGTCACTCTATAGATTTGGCACTACGAAGTTTTTCACGAGTCAACAGACAAGAACTCCTGAAGGCTGGAGTTCCAGAGAAGATCTTGGTCATTGGTTTGTCAAGGTCTGAGGGCCTTTGGATCTGTGTATTGTGAATTAGAGACGTGGAAGGCTCTGAAGCTCGAAGTCCTGAAGTAATTGTGGCTCGTTGATCTTAGATCAATGAGGGTCATTGATCTTTTCTCTTGTTTGGGACTTTTCCCATTCGATTATTTAGAGGAATCAAGGTCTTAATGTATTGAAACGCCCGGAGCCCGGAGCCCTAGAGCACCTGGTTCTTGCCCTTGGTCATATGAGGCTTTAACGCCAAAAAAAAATGTTAAAAAGGAATCCCTAGAGTGCTTAGTTTTCTGCATTAAACGGTTACAATTGATAAAGAACGCATCTCGGAGCTCTGACTCTGAATGATCTTGTGCTCGGATAATTAGATCCAATAAGAGCGATACCGGGAAACAATAAATTTTCTGTAGCTCGAGCTTGAAACTTCGCTGGTGTGTTTGGTCCCTCAAGGACTTGGTTTTACATGCAGGAAATAGGAAGAAGACCTTTCTTCTTGCATCAAGCGATATTAGACGTATTTTTTCATCCCTGAGAAAGAACATGAAAAGTAATAACAAATTGTTTTCTTTTCTGGATTTTTTTTACAAAAATGGCCACCTTTAACCATTAAGGACCAACACAAGGGCCAATTCTTCTTGGAAAGAACTATGAATTTTGGTCTCTCCGAATGAGATCTTTCTTACAAGCATAGGAGTGCTAGAATCCAATGGATCTTGGCTATGTGGAACTAGATCCAGCAGATCTAGCTGCCATGAACAATCAAGAAAGATATGCTCAGATAGAATAGAGGAAAAGAGAGAATAAGTCCAAATTATGGATTTCAAACTCAGTGGATGACTCAATTTTCTAAAAAATCACAGGTGTTGTTAGCTCAAAACAGGCCTAAGACATTTTCAGTAAAACCTACCATGGAAATGATAAGGTCAAAATAGTCAAGTTGCAGACCTTGAGGACACATTTTGAGACCTTAAAGATGACAGAGTCTGAAAATGTTGATCAATTTATGACCAGAGTATTGGGAATTGTAAACCAGATTAGGTTGACTGGTGAAGCCATCCTTGATCAAAGGATTTTTGAGAAATTCCTAAGAATTATTCCAAAGAAATTTGAGATGGGTTCTACAGTCATCCTTGAATCCAAGGATCTCTCAAAATTTTCAACAGATGAACTCATGGGTTCTTTGTTGTCACATGAGACCAGATTGCATCTAGAAGATGAGTCAATAGTCAATGATTTCAAGACTCAATTCACCTTCAGCAGAGGGAGGGGCAGAGGAAGAGGTCATAGAGGAAGAGGGATAAGTCCAAGAAACCATCACTCATCTAAAGGTCACACACATCAAAATCAGAATCATAATTTCTAGCCTCAAAGAGGCATAGGGAGGAGTTCCAATGGCAAAGCAAGCATATAATGCTATTACTGCGAAAAGTATGGGCACTATGAATATGAATGTAGGAATAAGCAAGAATATGATCACTCAAGAACATCCCATGTCACAAATCATGAAGGAGACACCTTTGATGGGATGTTTCTCTCATGTCACAAAATTGAAGAACAACACAAGGACCTCTAGTTGCTGGAAAGTGGATGCAGCAATCACATGACAGGTAACAAAGATTTACTTTGATGAATTGACTCTTCTATTTCATCTGATATTACACTTGGAGATGACTCTTTAGTCAAATTTCAAGGTAAAGGAACTGTACCTATTCTCACTAAACAAGATGTAAAGGAAGACATAAATGATGTCAATCATGTTCTAGATCTTAAACATATCATGTTAAGTGTAGGAAAACTAGTTGAAAATGGCTATAAGGTACTTCTTGAAGGAGCATCATGTAGGATATATGACAAACCTCCTAGCATAAAATTGATGTCTTAAATCCACGACTCAGAATAGGATGTTTCCCTTGACCCTTAGAACTGCAAATATTATGCACAAAGTGCATCCACCCCCAATGAAACTATGATTTGGCATGCAATATTGGACATCTACCCTTTTAGAGTCTAAGCCTCATACAAAAACACTCCATGGTCAAAGGTCTACCTATCTTCAAAGAGAAAAAGCCCCCATGTGAGTCTTTCATTCTCGGAAAACATAAGAGAACTAGCTTTCCATAGTCCTCCACTCAATCCAAACAACACTTAGAGATGGTTCACAATGACCTATGTGGACTAATGAAAACAAATTCAATAGGTAGTAGATTTTATTTTCTAACATTTATTGATGATTTTGGAAGGAAAATATGGATCTATTTCCTCAGACACAAGTCTGAAACCTTTCTAAAGTTTAAGGCTGAAGCTAAAAAACAGATTGGGAAATATGTGAAGGTTCTCATGTCAGATGGAGGATGAGAATACTATTCAACAAAAATTGCAAATTTCTGCAAATCATAAGGAATAATCATGCAAACCACAACCAGGTATACTCCACAACAAAATGGAGTGGATGAGAGGAAAAAACAGACTATAATGAGCATGGAAAGGACCCTTCTTAGAGAGAAATGTCTGTCATATTTATTTTGGGTTGAAGTTGTAGCATGCTCAGTTTATCTTCTGAATAGATCCCCAAACACTAGTGTCAAGATGAAGGTCCCTCAAGAAGCATGGAGTGGGACAAAACTAAATGTTGCTCATCTTAGGACCTTTGGATGCATTGCACTCACTTACATACCTTATGAATTGAGGAAGAAACTTGATGATCGAAGTGAGAAAGGAATTTTTGTTGGCTACATTGAGACATCAAAAGCTTATAGACTCTATGATCTGATTTCAAAGAAACTCATTCTCAGCAGAGATGTCAAATTTCTTGAAAATCAGTTCTGGAGTGAGTCTAAAAATCGACCTATGGAGAGTCAAAATCCATTGTTGCCACTTCCTGAAAACATGAAAAATTCAGGAAAGAAAACACATCGGCATGTCCTTCCAATATTGTAGGTACAAGGACATCCTGAAATTTCACAAGACAATTCTTCTTCAAGCAGAAATTGATCCTCTGAAATTCAAAATCAACGAACTAAAAGCTTGAGAGAGATCCATGAGTAGTTGGATGATATTGATCAGCATAATATTTTTGCATTAATGTCATGTCAACCTAAATCTTTTAAAGAGGCAACTAAAGAGCCACATTGGGTTCAAGCCATGAACCAAGAAATTGACTCCATTGAGAAGAAAAAAACATGGGATCTTGTTGATTTGCCCAAACATAAGACAAGTATTGGTGTCAAGTGGGTTTACAAAACTAAACTCAATGAAAAGGGACAGATTGAAAAACAGAAAGAAAGACTTGTTGATGCAGGAGCATCTCTCGAGACAAGTGAGCTAGCGTAGAAGACAAAGGATAGCTGGGCACACGCCAGCACCAATTTTTTTAAATTTTCCCTTGAAGTTGATGCGAAAATATAAATGAGATCATTTAGTGAAGGCACCTTGATATATTGTAAACAGACCTCGACCGATACGCTCTCGTCTGAAGTAGATGGAGGAATTTATAGTAGTTAATGCAGGTAGATAGGATTTTTCAAGATTAGACAGTTCTAGAAGAAAAGAGGAAGATTGGATATAGACACCCTCAATATACTTTGTAACATAGTTCAGGAAGATTGAGAAGAATCCAGAGCATAGGAGAGAAGCAGAGAACTGTAGAACAACACCCACGTATAGATCTTGAATTAATAGAAGAAGTTGATTCAAATTCATGGCTGTCGTGTTATTCTCTGTGTATGTGTGTTGAATGCTATGCTCATGAGTATTTCTTCCTGTTATGCATTTGCTATTATGCTGTATGTATGATTTCATGTGTTGAGATTGAAATCTGTGAGGGAGTGGAATGAGTTTCAATTGTTTCTCTGTCTGAGTGAGAGATTTCCTGCAAGGAGTGCAGTCGAAATTGTCCGCAAGGAGTGCGTTGACAGAGTACTCAGATAGTCTAACTGTTGTTCTCGTTTACTCAACAAGTGCATTTGGGCATAGGAGTCGTGCAAGGAGTGCACAAGCCAAGATGAGACTCAGAGTTGCGATTCTGAGCAGAGGGATTGAAGATTTCTGCTGCAGGAGTGTGCAGAGTTGAAAGGACTCAACACTTGGAAGTTGTTGAATGTTTTCCGCAAGGAGTGCGTGCAAGTCCCTCTGAAGGAATCAGAGTTGGGAAAGCTTAGGAGGTATAGAACCTTCGAGGAATCATCAAAGAAGAGCATAGGGAGTTGTGCGTGGAACGTTCAAGCAAGCGTCACAAGCTTACGTGTAGGTGGCGAGTTTCCGTGGAGGATTACTTAGCCGTTCCATAGATTTCATCAGGAGAAAGAGGTTGACGGTGAAAACCTTGTGGAAGGGATCCACAAAATCCCGCCAGTTGTCAGATTCGACAGAAGTAGCAAGAAGGTTACGGTCACACCCCGAGTTCGAGCTCAAAAGATTGTGAGCCGTTGAATCAACAGTTGATTCCCCGCCAACCGTCAGATTTGGCAGAAGTTGCACCGGGGTTAAGTCCGAGTGAGCAGAGGAGAGCTCCGGGGATTCATCGGGATACTGGTGGTATCGGTGTTTTGGGAAGTTGAGAAACTCGAGGCCTTTCGAGTCTCGAAACACCGACGAAATCATAGCTGTGGAATTCAGGGTGGACACGCGTCAGTAGATCCAGAAGAGTCGGAGTTCGGAGCATCGGGGATTTCGAAGGAACGAAACCCTTACAGTTTGGATTCGCGATACGCGAAATTCCGACAGGAAAGCTAAGTGGCCCACAGTCGGAGTTAGTGGAGGACAGGTGTCAGAAATCCGACGAGAGTCAAAAATCGGGAAATCGGAGTTCCTAAGATCGAAGGAAACGGGACATCAAAAGTCTCGAAATCCCGACAAAATCGGAACCGTCCCTCTGGAAGGAAACGTGGAAACCATCGGCATTATCGGGAAGGTCCCGACAGGAAAGTATCCATTGGAGACTGGTCCATCGGAATATCGGGGATTCCGGTGACAAAGGGTTCATGCACTTTGGTTTCGTGAACCGCGAAATCTCGACGAGGAGGAAGGTGCAATCGCGCGACCAACTGTCAGCACGATAGGAAGGAGGAAGGCGTCGTAGTGGAAGACAGTTGTCAGCCGGACGAAGAATCGGTGTTCGATAAATCAGGAAACCCATGGGTAAGAGTTTGTAGCATTAGAAATCCCGAAACCCCGACGGGATAAGACCGTGGTCACAGGTTAGAGATCATATGAGCTAAGAGCTATAGCCAGGAGGGCTAGCGTGAAAAAGGCGCGTCGTGATTCGGGAAATCGCGAGTCTTGGAGACAGGAGTATTTCGACATTGCAAACCCCGAAACCCCGATGGGAGTTATAGCTGCAGTCGTATAGGAGCGGTCGTGTGGACTAAAGGCTTAGCCAAGGGGGGGGTGAAGGAGACAAAGGAGCGCATCGGAGATCGGAGTTCGGTGATTCAAGTTGCCAGAACATCGTGGGTGTCAAAACTCCGATAGTGGGAACCTCGATAGAAGGAGGGGAGTCCCTAAAGAGATTTCTGTGGGTGGAATATTTCCCGATAGGGAAATAGAGAACCTTTGAGTTCTTCGGGCCAGGAAGGAATTAGAAGATCCTGTGAGCGGATGTGCCCGAGGGTGCGTCTGCGTCAAGTGGTATCATAGTTTAGAAAAGCTCCTTTGCTTTCTGTAGCAGAGGAAAAGGAGAATTCACCATGCCGCCAAGGAGAAGGGATAGACAATCACCTGATCCAGAGGAGGAAAGAGAAACGTCTAGAGAAAGAGGTAGGCAAGTACAGAATCCAGACATGGAGAGAGAAATGCGAAATCTTAGTGCCAGAATGGAGGACATGGAGGTAAGAGAAAGGCGCAAAGCTGATGTAGGAGATACCAGTGAATCCAAAAATGAGGATGATGCTGGACATAGAGAAGAAGAAATACCAGCGGAAGATGCAGTGGGTGAACGCTTACTTAAAGCTGTTGCAAGAATGAGTACAAAGGTGAAAATGGATGTTCCAATTTATGAGGGAAATCTAGATGTAGAAGAGCTTCTAGATTGGATTAGAGCTCTAGATACTTACTTAGACTATGAAGATATTGAAGAGGATAAGAAGGTTAGGCATGCCGTCACGAGATTAAAAGGACATGCAGCCTTGTGGTGGGATGAACTACAAGCTGACAGGCGTTGCCAAGGCAAGCAGAAAATTAAGAGCTGGGACAGGATGATTGCCAAGATGAAGGCAAAATTTATTCCCAGAGATTATCAAATTTCTCTATTCAGGAGGATGCAGAACCTGAGACAGAAGCTGATGACGGTGAAGGAATATATTGAGGAATTCTATAGGTTGAATATCAGGGCAGATCATCGCGAGAGCAATGACGAAAAAGTGGCCAGGTATATGAATGGCTTGAGATATGAGATTCAGGATGAAATGAGTATGACAACCATCCGAACGGTGGAGGATGCTTACCAAATGGCTCTGAAAACTGAGTAGAAGCTGAGCCGTAAGCAGAGTCAAAGAGGCAGAGGCAGAAGTCAGCCCAGAGTCAAAGCAGTTTCCCAGGAAAGAATCCAGAAGCCCAAGGACGACTGGAAGAACCCTCAGACTAGAACCGAGAGAGGTGGAAGTTCACAGCGAGGGTGATATGCTGAGCAAAGAGAACAACGTACTGAGCAGAGAGGAGGATATGCTGATAACGATAGGTTTCCTCGTACCAGGGGTAGAGGAAGAGGAAGAGGTGGAGTAATCACATGCTTCACGTGTGGAAAGAATGGGCACAGGTCGTTCGAGTGTCCAGAGAAAAAGAAAGAAACTGGAGAAGCTTACATCGCCGAGGCACAGAGGCGAGATGTTGAGGCAGAATACGCTGAAGGCGGAAGATCGCTGGTGATGCGGAAATTCCTTTTGACGCCAGGGAAGGAGATGGAGAATTCAGTGCAGAGGAACAATCTTTTTAGGACTGCTTGCAAGACCAAGGACAGAGTGTGCAAGGTCATTGTGGACAGTGGGAGCACAGATAATCTCGTTTCAACCGAAATGGTAGAAAAGCTGGAGCTGGAGACAACTGATCACCCGAATCCATACAAAGTTACATGGCTATAGAAGGGACATCAGGTAAATGTCACTAAACAGTGCTTAGTTGACATTAAAATAGGAGGATATAATGATAAGATTTTATGTGATGTCATTCCTATGGATGTTTGTCACCTATTGCTGGGTAGACCATGGCAATATGATAGAAATGTGATTCATGATGGGAGGATGAACACATATACCCTGGAGAAGAATGGGAGGACCCATATGTTACATCCAATTGAGGATAAAGAGGTAAAATCGGAAGTAAGCAACACAGTACTTCTCATGAGTGGGAAGGAACTTCTTACCGAAGTTAAGAAGGAGGAGGATCCACAATTCTTTGTGGTCAGAAAATCGAGAATTGTTCTGACTAGCACGAGAGTGGATGATTTGCCAGAAGAAATTCAAGGACTGCTTGAAGAGTTCGCTGATATTGTAGTGGACGAACTACCTCGTTCGTTGCCACCAATGAGAACTGTTAGTCATCATATAGACCTCATACCAGGAGCTAGTTTACCAAACAAAGAAGCATACAGATTGACGCCACAGGAGAATGAGGAGGTCAAGAAGCAGGTCCAGGAGTTGTTGGACAAAGGGTTAGTCAAGGAAAGCTTGAGTCCGTGTGCTGTTCCAACAGTACTCAGTCCGAAGAAAGACGGAGGCTGGAGGATGTGCACTGATTCAAGAGCCATTAACAAGATAACCATCAGGTATAGATTTCCATTGCCGAGGATGGATGATCTGATGGATTGCTTAAGTGGAGATTTTTTTTTTTCAAAGATA
>ML786217.1:99064-112869 GCA_009831015.1 Picea engelmannii | reverse complement strand
AAGGTGCGATAGGCCCCTAAGTGCAGAAATAACAATCCCCCAATTGAATGACTATTGATTTGCTCTCCCTGCCTACCTACGGGAAAAGTATAACCGGAGAAAGCGTCCCAAGTCATCTCGTAATTCATCACCATCCCTGGCCGACCGTCCTTCCCCGTTCAGGAAAGGGGCCAACTCCATCTGTTGGAGATCCAAGTCTAGCGGCAGATAAAGATCCAGTGGCAGCGGAGCAAGTAGCACCGATTGAAATCGATCCACCCGATTGAAATCGATCCACCTGTGCCAGCATACGCAAAGGCAGGAGTTTCAGTTGATGGACGCTACCCTTGGATCGATTTGGATTCATTTGCCCTTGTAGAGGTAGTCGTGGTGCCATGGGTTTCTTTGGGTTCTCTCAACGTACTACCGAAAGCAGGGTTTGGAGCTCTTTGGTTTCATGGTCTTTTGGTCAATTCAATCTTGATTTATAAAAGTCCAGGGAGGGGGAAGAAAGCCAATTGGCAATGGAAGGTCAATCAGAAAGACAGGAGGGGTCTGCGGTCGACATGGTCTGCGATACAACCAGGCACGATTAAGAAGAATCAAATGAGGAGAATTCAGTTGGATGGAACACTGAAAGTTACCCTTCGAAGGGTAACTTTCAGCGCGCGGTTCACCTACCGGAGCCCCGCGGGCTAAGGGATGGACCGGAACCCCAGCCCCACAGCACACACTTCGTTTTCAGGAACAGCTTATCAACTCTGTTATCTGCAATAAAGAGCAAGGTCGGGTCAATGGTCGAGCAATAAGGAAATAAATATTTAAAAACAAAAACTATTTTATTTTATTTATAATATTTTAATTAATAAATATTTTTTAAAAACATCATAAAAAAAATATTATTGAAATTTATAAAAATCAATATAACTTTTAAGCATCATTAAACATATTTGAACCATCCTTTAAAAAAATATTAAATTGTGAGAAAATTTTAATTTGTAAATATGTTATATAATGAAAATATATTAATTCTATTATAATAACGTCTTATAATATAAAGTTTTGTAAACTTATTAACAACAAAGCATAGTTTAATAATGCTATACAAATGGATAATATCTTCAAATGTCATGACATGCCTCATTTTCTTGTCTTTGAGAGATATCCAACTTTCACCAACAATTTCTGGCAAGAATTGTTCAAGTTCCAGGAAACCCAATTGCATCTTAGCACTACCTATCATCCCGAGACTGATGGTCAAACTCAAGTTGTCAACAAGTGTTTGGAAACATATTTGTGGTGTTTTGCATATGAAAGAAAATATTAGTGAACATCTTACCATACAACTACTTGCATGACTCCTTTTGAAGAAGTATATAGACAAAATCTACCGTCGATTTTTTCATACATGCCAGTTGTCTCAAAGGTTCACGCGGTTTCATAGATGATTTTAGGGGATAAATTTCACAAATGGGCTAATTTTCCATCTTTTTTTCCCAAATATAGATTCACCAATTTTTCTTTTTTTCTAAAAAGAATTTACCCAAATTCCATAGAATAAAATTATTTTACCTTAAAAATCACAAAAGAAATATAGAAACTATATAAAATCCTTAGGAATTTGAATATTTTTACCAAACTAGCGCCAACCATTTAATATTTTGCATATTAAGGAATAGTAAGATTAGCCTAGGCTTCTACATTTTAATATAAATTTCTATCATTAAAACTATTTGTGGGAGGTTGACAAAAATATTACAATTTGAGAGGCCATTTTTTGTACCCTCAAAGAAAATTTGTTCATGGCTCAGAATCACACGAAGCAACAAGCAAATCAGGGTCGTTTCGAATGTTAATTTGTTGAAGGGGGACGAGGTGTTTCTTCGTCTGCAACCGTATAAGAAGACTTCACTCAAAGTCGAACACTCTCAGAAACTTGCTCCCAAATTTTATGGTCCTTATACAATTCTCAAGTGAGTGGGGATTTTGGCCTACCAGTTATCTATGCCTAGTCATTCGAAGCTCCATCATATTTTATGTCTCATGCTTAAAGAAAGTGATTGGAGCTAAGTGCCACACTCAAACTGGTTTCCATGAGTGGGATGAAGAAGGTTCCATTTGGTTGCAGCCACAAGCAATCCTGGACTAGCAAGAGCATTGTCTCCATCAGTGCACCATCAAGGAAGTGTTAGTTCAGTGGAAAGATACAACTCTATAATATGCCACCTCTGAGCCAGCCACGATTTTGCAACAATTTCCTCATATCAAGCCTTGAGGACAACATTATTCTTCAAGGGGGAGGGCATGTTAGGGACAAAGAAACCTTCCTGTCGCAGACACCCGGGATAGGAACAACTACTTGTTGGATGATGTTTAATAAGACATGGGTTGTGCACCACATCAAAACGATGGCATACGAGCAAGAGCGGATAACGGGTGGGGTAGGGTATGGTATATTATGTATAGGTTAGGATTTCCTTCATGGCATGCTAGCAAGAGCGGATAAAGGGTGGGGTATAGGGTGGTATGGTATATTATGTATAGGTTAGGATTTCTTTCTGTTTAGAGATTTGATTGTTAAAGTTTATAAAGGTTTGTATATATTATTTTTTTGCATTTGAACTTATAACTTATTTTGTTTTTAATATTAAAATATATTTGAACTTATAACTTGTTTAAGAGAGAAAGTTTTTTTTCTTGTTCCATTTTTTGTTTGCGAGAAGTGTGAGAGTATTGAGAGACTTTGTGCAACAGTTTTTTCTAGGACTGGAGCTTTGTCTTGAAATTTTTTTGTGTTTCTGGCCAGCCAAATGCCCCAGATTAAGATGGGGGGGAGGGCTTTTAGTTCTTTGTATCTGGTTTCTTGAAGCCACAATTTCCAGGCTTGGTCCTTCCCAAGAGCAATTTTGTCTGAGGTTGGCTGAACTATCCTTCCAAACTCTTGGGTAAAAGGGCAAGTAATAAACAGGTGGTAGATTGTTTCACTTTTTGAATGGAAAATTGGACATCTAACAGGCTCTTCGAACTGTCGTTTTCGTAGTATTTCCCATGTAGGTATTTTCCGATTTAGTGTTGCCCAAAGGAAGAGTTTTTCTTTTTGTGGCCACTTTAACTTCCATAGTCCTTTCCACCACCAAGATTGTTGTTGTTGAAAGAGATCCAGAGTTAGTGCAATGTAGCCCAATTTTGGGGTGTATACACCTGAGGGATCTTTTTTCCAGAACAGTTCATCTTCTCTGTCAGTAACTCTGATGTGTCCAATTTGTAGAGCTTTGATGTAATTTTTGTAGAGTATTGTGGAAGCTCCAGATAGCCCTAGGTCAGTTGCTTTCTTCCATCCTTGAGACCACTGTGTTTTTGTAAGGGGGTCTTCTAGTTGGGAGAGTAAGTAGATATTTTTCCCGTGGAGGAGATTGATAAGATCTGGGGGGAGGATGTGAGCGGTCCCACTGCCTGGCCAGGGGCTCTGCTCCTATACGGTGAGGGTTCCTACGTCCTTCTATCCAAGCGAGTCCTTCTCCAATAACTAGGAATGAGGAAGTAAGATCTTTCCAAAAAATGGATACTGAATGAGATTTGGTTGGGGATCTGATCCATTCTTTCAATGATCTTGGGGCTATGTATTTTTGGTAGACAACAGTGGACCAATGGTTGCTATTGGTGACGAGCCTCCAACTCGTTTTTGCTACCAAAGCTTTGGAGAAGCGGAATATGTTTTTGAGCCCCCATCCTCCTAGGGCTTTTGTCTTTTTATAAGATCCCACTTTTCCCAAGGCTATATGTTTTTTCCTCCAGAGCCTAACCAGATTGAATGAGAGCATATTTTCCTGATCTTTTCTAGAGTTCCTTTCAGAATCCAGGCCAACAACATCCAACAGACTGGGATGGCTTCTAGTATTGCTTTTGTTAGTGTGATCCTTCCTTCTCTTGATAGCTACCTAAATCTCCATCCAGATAATCTTTTATCCAATTTTGAGATGAGCCATTTCCAGTGATTTTTGAGATAGTTATTTGGTTTTAGGTGAAAACCAAGATATTTTAGACCAGCTGTGAAATCTTGATGACTGAAGGGAAAGAGGATTTTGTAAAGATCTTCCTCCTCCCTCTCCAATTCTGAGAAGGAGAGGGTGGATTTTTGTATATTTATTTTCATTCTTGTCGCTAACTGGAAGAGAGAGAGAGTATATTTGAAGGTACTTCTACATCCTGCCTATGTCCACTAAAGAAGATGAGGATGTCATCTACAAAGAGTAAGTGTGTAAGTCTTTGGATAGTGTTGATATGTATTCCATGGAACTCCCCTGTTCTGACTGCATTTAGAATTTCCTTGCTCAGTCCCTCGTCCACCAGTAATAAGAGTAGGGGGAAAGGGGGCAACCTTGGAAGAGTCCTTTTTCGGAGATGAAGAAAGGGGAAGCTGCTCAATATATGAGGAATGCGAAGGATACCGATGAGATGCAAGGCATAATACATTTGATGAAGGGAACCTCGAATCCAAGATGGGTGAGGAGTAGTCTGATATAAGACCAATTTACTCTATCAAAAGCCTTGGAGAGATCGATTTTTAAGATGGTGACCTTTGATTTTTTGGTTTTCAGACTATGTAATCCTTCTTGTACAACCCCAATATCTTTGTGGATTTGTCTTCCTTCTAAGAAACCAAATCGTTCTTTCGAGATAAACTTTGAGAGTAATGGTTTCAACCTTTGCGCAATAGTTTTTGCAATAATTTTGTAAATACAATTGCAAAGAGAGATGGGTCGGAAATCATCAAAGGAAAGATGATTGTTTACCTTTGGGATGAGATCTATGAAAGTGGTGTTGAGTGGGCCGTGAATTCTGCCATTTAGTCTTGATTCCTCTATGACTTTGAGAATGTCCTTTCCAATCAGTTCGAAGAAGCCCAGGTAAAATTCAATGGTCCAATCGTCTGGTCTTGGGTTTTCATCTTTTTGAAAGGTTTGCATTGTGTCTTTTAGTTATGTTTCTGTAACTTCTGCATAGAGGTTTTGGTTATTTTCCTCATCTACGAAAGTGGGGAAGTATACAACCAGTTTTATGATGTCAGCTAGGTTTGCCCTTCGATCGTCTTTGAAGAGAGTCTTGAATTGTTTTTTCCCCATAGTTGCTAGTCCTTCAAAAGTGACAGGTTTTTCTTCCTGATCCTTTAGGCTCCAGATTGTATTTGTTGTTTTCCTTCCTTTTGCATAGGCATGGAAAAATTTTGTATTTTCATTCCCATTTTCAATCTAGATTGCCCTACTTTTCAGTCTCCAGGTTGCTTCCTTGTCGGCCAAGAGTTTCCTTCATTTTTCTTCAAGGATTTTGAGTGCTTCACAAGAAGTAGAAGAGAAACCAAAATCAATATTTTGGTAAATTTTTTCCAGTTGGTCTTCAATGATTATTAGTTCCTACTCTTCTTCTTTCTGTTTTTTTTTCCCATGGGATGACCAGTTTCTTTATTAATTTTAAGTTGTCCATGAATTGTATGGCTACTGGAGTTTCTTCCAAATATAGGAGGGGAGGCCAGTTGTCTATGACCAGTTTTTGGAAGCTGTCTTCTTTAAGCCAGTTGGCGTTGAATTTGAAAGGGGATGCCGACTTTTTCGGTCCATTATTGAGGGTTAGCCAGACAGGTGAGTGATCTGAATCACTCATGCTTCCAATCCATTGTCGAAACTGGAGTGGAAGAAGAGAGAGTGTTTCTGTGATCAGAAACTGATCTAATATTTTTTCCACATGTGCATCCTCGGTTCTTAAATTCCTCCAAGTGGGGAGCAGTTTGGTTGGAACAATGTCGAGGAAACCATTTGTAGCCAATAAGTGGATAAATAAAGTTGTTTGTGGATCTGGGTGGGCTAAGGGGCCCCAGCTTTCTGCTTCGCCAAGGGATAAGTTGAGATCTCCACTGATAATCAGGTTTTCTGCCCTCAAGAGATTCTTTTTGAAGAGGGTTTTCCAGAAGTGTATCTTATCTGTGTTTGGCCCATAGATATTTAGAAGATTGAAATTCATTCCTAGTCCTTCGACTAGTACCTCGAGTCCCAGACATGAGTTTGAAGCCCAAGAATTTAGGAGTTTTATTTTCCTTGAGTTCCAGCCAATGACCAGGCCTCCTGATCTTCTGCTTGCATCCAGACCCAGGAAATCCCATCCTGTGAAGATGTTCATGAGGGCTTGTCTGGATGTGCGTTTGTCTGCAAGAGTTTGCTGGAGAAATATAACATATGGTTGGTGTAAGGTCACAAACCTGTTTAGAGCGGATTTTTTGGAGGGGCTCACTAAACCTCGACAATTGAAGGAGAGGAGCTTCATTGGGGAACCCCGACCGAGGATTTTTTTGATCTAAGGGCCCCAAGGATGGATTTTTGTCAGCTTGTGGTCATGTCATGTAGTGCACGAGATTTTGCTAAGGAGAGATGTGATGGTTGGCTTCTACCTTCTTTCGGTTTCAAGAGTTCTAGATAAGGACCAAGGCCTTTGTGATCTGTGGAGGAAAAGGTAACAGATTGATTGCGGAGGTGATAATGTATAGTGGAGTTCTCAGAGTTATCAGTTTATGGTTCCTCTATGGACCAGGAGTTTGAGGAGGAAGGGGGAGAGGCATTCGGGGGAGGGTTTTGTATTAGTGGAGGAGCGGCGAGGGAGGTAGAGGAGTCAAGGGTAGGGAGGGGAACAATGAAGGTGTAGGGAGGAAATAAGGAAGGTGAGATGCGACCATTTAGGAAAAAAATGAAAGAATTATGTAAACCAGATAGAGGGTGGGGAAAAGAGAGGTGCATACCCAGGTAGTCGTTGATCATATGTTGTGGTGTTGTCTCCAGACTGTGATCAAAGCTTGCCCCTTCTCTCGTGGAGGGAAGAAGTGCTAAAGCATTTTTGGTAAGCTCTGGAGGGTTCCCTGTCGAAGAATCTTGGAAGGCTACTGTAGCGGGGGAGGGAGTCCCCGAAGAGTGTGACATAGAGGAGGAGCAAAAGCCCCCAGTTGTTTCTTAGTTTTTTCGTTCGTGGCACCTGTCTTCAAGCGGGTTGTGGTCGTCCCTTCTTTTGAAGGGTTTGGAACAATCTTTTACCACATGTCCATATTCGTGGCATCGTCTGCAGTGGAAGGGCACTCCTTCGTAGTCCAAAATCTGGACTCTTGTGCATCCCAAGTTTGTTAGATTGATAAAATCTATTAAGCCTTCTCTCATGTTGAGGGAGACCAACATTCGTGTGACTTCCATATTGCCTGAAGCAAGGAAACTCATATATGCAGATATATATTCCCCTAGGAATCTCTCGAGAGCTTTGAAGCATCTCTCAGACTAGAGGTGAGGGGGCAGACCTAGGAGGCAGACCCAAATTGGAATAGAGTCTAGTCTTTCACTGTTCGCATCGAAAGTGGGGTTTGAGGGTTTCATTAAAAACGAATAGGAGTCTATTGTCTAGCTGGAGTGGAGTGCGTCCAAGGCCTGAGTGGTATCTGCGAAGATGATCATAAACCATCCTCTAGAGAGTCGAAAGATATTGGATGAATTTGTGGGTTTTACCCCCCATCTTGTTGCAGCCCAGGCTCATAGAGTTTTTTAACTGAATTGTCGGCCATATGATTTCCCTACAAGTGTTTTGTCTGCCATCGCGGATACTCCTACCATTGAAAGGTTTTCGTCGAGAGTGAATTTTGGATCTGCTTTTGATGACCCTAGGCACTTGTTTCATTTTCCCCTTTTTTCCTGGAGGTGCCTTGGATTTATGGTTCTGAATCGAAAGGCGAAAGGGGGCCTGGGGCTTCGCTGTGGTAGAAGTCCCAACCGTTGAGGTTGGGTAGTTGAAGATGCACTTCTACAAATCCTTGTTCTAGAGTCGTGGGGGTGTGACCCAGGTGGTAAAGGAGTCCTTTAGAGGGGAGGAAGCATTCAGTGGAGAAATCCTGACTATAATTGTGAGTCAACAGAACCCTTGTACCTTGTTCTTCAAAGAGCAAGCTTGGTAGTGTGTCAAGGTGGACTCCAACTTCGCCCATGCCTTGAGGGGGGGAAGGGGTTACCAATGGATCCGGGAAAGTCCAGGAGGTTGAAACGGTGGGAGGGGAAGTGTAGAAATCGCAGAGGGCGGGGGAGAGGGGTGCTCTTAGAAAGGGAGGGGGAGGGGCGCTGTAGAGTTTGGAGTTTACAGTGAGGTCAGATGTGAGGGGGGAACCAAAGCCAAGGGGAAGCTATTCCAGTGTTCGTGGCCTGGCCTGGCCCGGGGAACCTGAGAAAAGCGGGGGAGAGGAGCCAGAGATTCCCGAGAGGTGCGGAAGGAAGTCAGTCTGAGGAAATGGAGGGGGGGCGGAGGTCGGTGGGAAGCTTGGAGGGGTTGGCATGGACAACTATTGACAGGAAGAATAAATAGGTCTGCCAGTTGTCCCCATCCAGGATAGTGTTTCTCCTAGGTCCAAAGAGTAATCTAGCTCGTCGTCATAGGTAGGCATATAATAATCGTTTCTGATGACAAGTCAGTTGCTTCTTCAGGGTTGAAAGAAAACAAGACAAGAGACTTAGCGGAGCACTGTCTTCTGCGCTGGTAAAGGAGGAAAGAGGGAGTGGGAAGGGAGAGGGGGCGGAGGGGAAAAGGGTCGCGTCGAGTCAGAGGTCCTGTCATTGGAAGGTGTGGGGGAAGCGGGGGTAGGGAGCTAGAGAGGCGGTAGGCTCGCGAGCCTCCGGGGTTATAAAAAAGTACAAAATTTATGCACAAAACTACAGAATTTACATACAACGCAGGCAGAGCTGCAAAATACAGAATTTATATACAAGGTAGACAGACCCGCAAAGATACCACATAATTTATATAGAAAGAAAGTTGCAACATAGTTTATATACAAAGAAATCTATGCAGCATAATCTATCCAACATAATTTATATACAAATTAGACAGACCCCAGAAATACCACATAATCTATTCAGCAAAGTACTATCTTGAATGAGCAGGCGGTAATTGCAGAGAGCACTATGAAAATCGAAATGAAACTGATATCCCAGGGCCTTCCTCTGAATTGTGATTGTGTGAGTTGGCTTTCGAAAATTGCACAGTTTTGGTTTTATAGTGAGGAGGAAAGTCTTGCACTTTGCACGTCTCTTCCATCTAAGTATATGTTATAAATGAAAATCAACGCCACCACTATTTACTGGCTCAGCTGTGAATAAATCCAATTGTGAATAGTCTTGCCTTCAATCGTCCCCGCCGCTGGTACACTACTCCCACACAGGACACTGTAATTTGTGACATCCAGAGACATAAAGCTTCTCCAACTACGTACAATGTTCAACACCTTCCACCTCTTCTAACTCACTGCATCTTCTCACACTTAGCATCCGAAGCTGCTTACACTACTCCAACCCCCGTATGCACTTCAGCTTCACACATCCCTATGCCTGCAACTCCTCCAAAGATACCAATGTCTCCATACTTGGCAGCTCATCTAACTCGGAGCACCCATGAACATCTAACTGTCGAAGCTTTGTCGCCTGCTCCAACCCCCGTATGCACTTCAGCTTCACACATCCCTATGGCCGCAACTCCTCCAAATAAAACATGCTATCAACATCAACTTTAAAATTTTATAATCATATATTATTAATATATCAATATTGTTATTGAAAAACATAATAAGTAAAAATTATATATATGAATTATATATCTATCAACATCAACTTTAAAATTTTATAATCATATATTATTAATATATCAATATTGTTATTGAAAAACATAATAAATAAAAATTATATATATATATATGAATTATATATTTTTGAAGATAAAAAAATATTATGAATTTTATAATTTTTAAGATTAATTCAAATAAAATATATTATTATTCAAAAAATTAATAAATATTTTTTAATTAAATAAAAAATATCATAATATATAAAAATATTATAAATTAATAAAATTATATTAAAAAATAAATGATATTTCAAACATCATTTTATAATATATAATATATTAAAAACCCTCCATAGTTATTGAATCGGTGAAAAACTGATATATCCTTACCAATAAATCCAACATTTTTAGGATAATATATTTTGCTTAAATGTTTTGAATAATTTTTTTCTTAAACCTTTCTTTTATAAGGATTATTAATTTTTTAAAATAAATTTGATGAAATTCCAATTGTATAGTAACTATGTTTTGTTATTAATAAGTTTACAAAACTTTATATTATATTATATGAAGTTAGTATGATAGAATTAATATGTTTTCACTATATAATATATTTATAAATTAATATTTTATCACAATTTAATATATTTTTTTAAAAATGATTAAAATGTGTTTTATTATTAAGAATATATGTTTAAGAATATGTGTTTCTTTTTTAAAAATTATAAATTCAAATCACATTTTTGTAAAATTTAGTAGTCAAATCTTTGTTACACAAAAGTTTAGGTTTTTTTGGAATGACCAACATGCTAGGATCTTTTACAGATGTGCAAAACAAATTATAAGATTCAATATTATATTATCTTTTATTTATAAGAATAGATAAACCTAAATTTAAGTTAAATTTAGATTTATTAAATATATAGAATAGTTAAATTTTGTCTATATCAAAGCAAGGTATAACAAGGTAAACCTAAATTTAAGTTAAATTTAGATTTATTAAATATATAGAATAGTTAAATTTTGTATAACAATTAGTGGTCTTTGTATTATCTTTGATATAAGAATAGGTAAATTTAAATTTAAATTTATTAAGTATATAAAGTGGTTAAATTTTCTGAGGTGTATCAAAACAACATATAACACCTTAAAAATTGGGTTGATTTTTATAAATTTCAATCATAATTTTTTATAATATTTATTAATTAAAATATTATAAATGAAATAATTTATATATATATATATATATATATATTTTTATTTATTGAACCAAAACAATGAAGTGACTAATTTCCAATGATTAGAAATGACAATTAATCATGAAAATACAACAATACATCAATTTCATTTTATAAAAACTTCACATAGCCACATATACTACATGATTTAATAGCGTAGGAAAAACCAAGGATACAGAGAGCACGGTAAGAAATCACCATGCCAACGTACCTAGGAGATTAGGACCTAATGTTTGCAACATTTCTCACTAACACTGATTTGTGTACGTGGCCGGTTTGGAACATGTAAATTCAAAACGTTTTGAATGTTGTGCAGGTTGAGATGGTTCAATAGCATTATTGTATGAGATATCCGCTTGTTCTTTATGAATGTAAAACAAAATGTGATCGCTGAAAGTAAACGTTGTGGTTCGGTTCCTCACACATGCAAAACAAAACTTTGGCTTGCCATTGAATTTGTGTAGATGGAGGAATAAATGCCTAGTTTTTTTTTTTTAATAAAAGAAAATATATTATCTTAAAAAAGCATCTTGCCATTACAATATTCATAGTGTGTCACCTGTTCTGTTCCGTCACAACAGGGAAACTAGAATACGTGGCTTGCAGAAAAAATTAGAAAACATGATTGAAACTAGAAACAATGACGTGGCTAGTGTCATGCACCAGAAAATATGTTTATACGTGGCTAGTGTCATGCATCAGAAAATATGTCTAATGCCATAAAAGATAACACGATTGTTTCCATACACCACAGAATTTAGCAAAACCAAAAATAACTAAAGCCGATTCTTCATGTGCAAAAAGAGAGAGAAGTTAGAGCTTTGGCAAAACCGAGCATACTTCATTGTTGTAGGTGAATACGAACCTTTGGCCACAAGTCAAACAACGATTCTTATGCGGTGCACCCGACGGGGAGTCGAAGAAGAGGTCCATGTGTCAGTTGATGATGCTTTGATTTTGAAGTTGGTCCTCAAGGTTCCGCCGCATATCGAAGATCAGCTGAAGGTTGTTGTCCAAGAAACAATGTGGATTGAGCAGAGATTGCTCAATTTTCCCAACTGTATCCTAATGAGGAGTTATGTCTGCATCAAACATTGTTGGTGAAATTTATTCCATGGCAAGTCCATGGGTGGTGTTTTGGGTTATATAATCTGTCAGCCAACTAGGGGGAATTTATTCCTCAACCACGCAACCGCCTTGCTCCAAAGGATGTGCCTAGGGACTGGTTATGATGCAAGGCTCTGGAGGAGCTTCTGAAGTTTGCATCTCGAGAGGAGGAATTTATTCATCAATTGAGAAACTTCCGGGATCAAGCATGGTATCTGGGAGGGGAGGAGGCGAGTGTGGAGCGGTAATGGAAGGCTAATCTCAAGCCAATTCTAGCCAATGCCAGGAGAACTAGTGATCAGAAGAGAGGGTTGTGAGGGATCAGGGTGGTTGCACCGAGTAATGAAGCTATAATATGTTAGCCCTCTTTTGGGTTTACCTCGCTCTTTGGGCATGGTGGAAGAGTTGCAACAGAGGAGGGGGCAGGGAGGAAAATCAGAGTTTTGGTCCAGAGTAAAGAAGGCTAGAGGTACAACGCTGGTGAGGTGAATACTGAAGAGGGTAACCAGGAGAGAGATGGAAGCCACTGGAAGGAGGAGAAAATTCATGTAGCGTGAAGGCTTGGAATACTAGAAGAACATGAGAGCCAATGGAAAATTAAGAATGGTAGAGTGCCTGCGGGTGCTTACCTTCATAGAGGCTGGTGAAGTGACTAAGAAGAGCACCATGAAGGCGAAGGTGATGCCAACCTGATGCCTCGTACCTTCTCCAATAATCCAAATCTGGTCCGTGCGGGGAGCCATTAAATTCCCTATGGCATAGAAACGGACTAACATAACTGCAACGTGAGTGCTTGCGAATAGAATGGGTTAGATATGGGGCTGGCTGTTGGGGGTAATAACTCCCCACGCTGCATGAGTGTCATGTTGCTCCAGCTGGCCAACTGTCACCCCATCCGGGGGGAATAAATGCCTAGTTACTTGTACAATTGGTTTATAATTATTTGATCTGAATGACATCCTTGCCTAAATTATTTTTTTAAAATGTAATTGTAAGTGTTTTTTTCATTTTGTTTTGTATTTTAGAAAAATGGGAAGTGGAAACAAACCATGTGACCGTTGGTCTTCCAAATACAACGCATTAAAATAATGAATTGTGTAGAAAAGAGGGAAATTGGGGGAGATGCAAGGAGAAAGATGGAATGATAGTAGCAAAAGTTAAAGCTCGAAGAGGGTAGCTTTCTTGAGGTTGAGTGGATGAAGTAGTTAATGTGCACGCTCACTTTAAGTGAAGGTGTCTCTGAACCATGGCCTGCTACAATTTTTGTTTTCATAGTGAGTAATAATAAACAGAGTATGTGTATAGCTCACCCATTTGTAATTCCTCCTCAACATAATAAAAATCTCATTTAAATATATGTGAGTTAATGCATTATGCTCTTTGCGTATAGGCTCGACAATCTAAGAGGAATTTCTTTTCATCTTCAACCTTCTTAGTGTCACAAAGTCGACAAACTATTTCATCCCATGGATTTTTAGGAATTGACCAATGCCCATTTTCACTATGGAGCTCGTGAGATTTTGTTCTTATCTTAGCAATGCTTATTTTTTTCTTTACACTTGGAAAAAGAGATAGTTAATTTTGATCTTCTATATTAGGGTTGATTGTATCCTTATAATACCTTAATTTTCTTTTTTCCTCGAACTCTTTATGACACTGCATTTTCTCCTTAAATTTTGATTTGGCTATTTTTTTAATAGCATCTTTAATGCCATCCTCGCTTGAGTCGATAGTGGTTATGACTCGATTTTAATTTTTTTTTAGGAAGCCTCTTGTCTTCCATGTTGTTTAACTTTTTCTTATACATTAGGTATCTATTCATAGTCGTTCTCTCAATGGGGGAAATACTTGTTT
>ML786217.1:41682-64373 GCA_009831015.1 Picea engelmannii | reverse complement strand
TATTGAACATTAATACATCAATGATATTAGTAAGAACAATGAAATAATTTGTTTGTTCAAATTACATTATACCAAACAATTATTACCATCGTCGACCAAGGATTGTGGCTGGAAGATGGAATGTCACAATTGGCAGGGTAAAGTAGTTGTCCATTTTCATCTACCAACTACTGGTAGTATATTTCTCCTGATAATACCTTTTTTCGTTTTTGAACCGATACTGGAATATTTTTTGCATCTGTGTAACGGACCCGTTGTTACTACCACAAAAGTCTCAACACAACATACAATTTTTTTTCTTTTCCTTTAATGTCGCGTTAGGAAATATACATCACAAAATATAAAGACGATGATACTAAAATTCATCAATCCAACAATATTGTGTCGTGATTATACATGGTCCACGAGTAAACGATCACATGACACATCGAGACCATTAAATCCTAGTCGCAAAGTATTATCAGTTAAATTTGAGGCGCACACCCCCAATGCAAAATTCCATCATCCATCATAATAAAAATTCCACACCGCGCAAGGAAATAATGTATACACCAAGAAACACCTTAATAATCGGTGTGCAATTGAGGTCTGAATCCTCGGCTAGCCATACATCATACCATTAAACTACACATGAGCCTTATATTCAAATAACCCTTCAAATTCACTTCGATGATTCAAGACGCAAGAGACTTCGATTTAAAACTCACTAGGCGTAAGAGAATTCCAAGAGGACCAAACATACTTCCATAACAATTGAGGGCACAAAGGTACCGAATTCTAATTCAATTGGCAACCCCAATAATCAAAGGCGTAACATAGATCTAGTTGTCCACCATCATATTAACATTGGCGGTGCAAGTAAGGGTGGATAACCTATCATTTCCAATTACATTCAAAGGCACAAGTAAAGGTTGATAACCCATCATTTCCAATTACATTCAAAGGTGCAAGTAAAGTCTAACTACTAAATCCATTATGTGATGCCATAAGAGAAGGGGCAAGGTAAAATTATTTTTATTAAGGTGTGGACGAAAAGAAATCAATTGTTAACTAGATCATTCATCAATAGAGAATGATTACGGTGCAAGAAAAATTATCCTTTGTCTAGCACAACAATCCCAACACTTGCCACGCATCAATGTCATAAATTCAGGCCCACTTAAATGATGTGCTAATCAAAATGGTGCATGGTCGGACCAAAGACAAATCCTAACTAATCAGGGATTATTCTATTTAAGGTGAAGAACCAACATAAAAAGGGTGAAGAGGGTGGATTGAACAAGGACCTCTTAGTAATAAAAAGGGGTAAGTGCACAATATCTAGGTGGTGGAAGGGTGTAGGACCGTACAGACACAGCACCAAAATGTTATCATGATTAATACCCTATCAACTTGTATGCTTTCCTTGTTGTACAACAAATAAAGTAATGGAAAGGGACGAAAGCATGCTATCTCCATCAAATCGACAAGAGGATACCATACATAGAATCCCATTCCTTGCACAAGTTGGGTGTAGTGATAGGGATCTCCTTGATTCATAAACTCGTGGAAAAATCACATCACTATGCTACTCATTCTCTAACTTTAATCACACAGGTTCTCCTTTGTACATAAACATCGCCTCCTTATTCAATTCTATGATATCTAGAGGATTTGTCCAAGGTTTTTTTTTTTTAACGTTAATCATATCTTCCTCCTTAAATCCTCTAATGGTCATAGAAATCCATATATCATAGAGGCACATGACGTAAAGGATCGATAACATAAGGTTTACCTAAAATCGATTTTTCACTTGTTGAGGATCGGTCACAAGGTGTCAAAGGTTTGATAATCTTGGGTTCATACAATTGTAGTCTCCTTAATAATATAATAATATGAAGGACACAACATACGGAAATGGAAATGACAAAAGTGATATCAATAATTTTATAAAATTCCTGCACATCATCACAAGGTCACGTGTCACTGTGCATCAACCAAAAAGAAATGCAACCATACTAACATTTTAAATTTTAAGAGAACACACCAAATTTAAGTTACCTTAGGATTGATCCACAACAATGGTAGAGCACTACCTTATTTCAATTTTCTTGTCTCTAACATGATACACGGGTTTCTTTTTAAATTATCATATTAAAACCACCAGCGTGGGTACCTTCTCTTGACGCGGGTACCTTCATTGGTAACAACCAGAAATCGAGTTGGATAAGGGAGAAAGGTGAGTACCAATCGGTGTCTCTGGGAAATGTCATGAATTTCCCTTCTGCACCAAAAATACCAGTAAACGGTGGCGAAAACTAGTTCCCAGAATTATTTAAGGAGAACAAACATTCTAAAATCGATCAGCAACGCCAACTAAACCTACCACTGTCTGGTGCAAGGGAGAAATAAAATGAGAATAACGGAGGGTGGACCAACCTCTACGCTCTGCGTTCACGCATTCTCGACGAAGAAATGCTCTGACATACTCTCTCACGATTTACAGAAGCGCGTGCCATTCTCAGCAAGTCGATAGGGAAAGTAAATGGCTTAAATACAAGAACCCCTGGCAGAGGAACCCATGGTTGTTTTCTTCAAACAAAACGATTGCACCAGAAAAATTTTGAGCAGAGAAAACTAGCATCGCTACGCCAGTAACAACTGAGTCGAACTCGAAATTCCCTGCCTATGAATGAAAGGGAAACCCTACAGAATTAAATTCAAGGGAGGCGTCTGCACAAGAGCTTACGGGTTGAATATTTCGCTAAGGAAAAAAGAAGAGGAAGAATGCTATGGGATAGGCCTTCGTCCTCTAAGAGAAGCACCAGAGGGATGGACGCAAAACAATGTAGGGGAGTTCTTCATTTTTTGGGTGGAAGCACATGAATCAGTCTCCACTATGGAGTTTTAAAACTCAGAGATTCATCGATTACAAAAGCTGAGAAAAACAAGGAAAACACAAAGAAGGAGTGTAGTTGATTCACTGGGCAGCTTGTATAATGAAAACACAAAGATACTTCAAGGGAAAAAAACAGAGACAGATCTGGATACCTGCAACCCCTTTTAAAAAGAAAAACGCAGAGATAAAAAGTTGAACGAAATGTTGGGTGAAGGCGTAAAGGCAAGGCAAATCTCTTGTTTAAAAACATAGAATCTTGTTTAAAAACATAGAATACAAGGGAAAAATTGTTGGGTGAAAAATTAATCAAACTCCAAGATAGAATGAGAAATTGTAGAGGCAACCCTTGTAAAACGCGGAGTATTAAGTTGAGGACACTCACTAGCAAGAAGAATTTTAACTCAACAACTCGACACATAAGGAAAAGCTATACAATTTGTTATTTAAGGCAATGTTACAAAAATCTGATGGAAATTATTTAGATTAAGAATTTGGCCCAAATGGAGAAGTCCCATGGATGAAGAACAATCATCAATTTAACTCTCATAATGTTTTCTAGAAATTTAGAGTTCTAATGCAATTTACTGAATCCAATTATAACTTAACTATTACAAATACGAATCCGAAGTCGTTGTCATGCGCTTGCGCTCTGACTAGCTCATGCTCGCTAACCGTCGAAACCTCACCGGTACCTCTCAACCAACGCTAGGGGTACTCTTTTTCCCCCTGAGCCCCCGAGCCACAAAGGTGTCACACACACAAAACCAGAGAAAAATCTAGCTCCTAGCTCGCCTCGCAAGGTCGAGCTACCACTCTCTAATCGAGTTGGGCATCCCAACTCCCACAAGAAAAAACAGCCAAGAAAAATACCAGCAGCGTAACCTTACGCCCATCAGACGTGATCCATACTCCTCCTTCGCCATCCTTTTTATAGAGTTTTCTTAGTCATTAGTTTCCAAAACCCTCTTTAGATTCTTTTTATTAAATTTAATTAGGATAAACCTCCCCTGTACACATGTCACCTGATGCCATAGTTGCACCAGAAAATCATTTTTTTATTAATTAAATTTGTCTTTTTCCCTCACCCACCTAAAAGCGTTCCTAAAAACGCTCCTCGGTGTCCCTTTATTTCCTTACATTTCTTAAATGACTCACACATTTCTTAAAACCTAGTTGAGTTCACAATTAAAAGGTCCCAAAGACTAGATTCCCTACTATGAAGGATTCAGATTTAGCAAGTTTATATATAAACAACAATTTACCCTTTTAATAATTTAATCCTTCATTAAAATTTTATTTTAATTATTAATGTTTGAATTTCTTTACCCCCTTCTTGTTATAGGTCCATTTAGTTTTTCTTTTTTTTGTTCACAAGTTCTAATTAGACCTAGGTTTAAATTCACTAGGCTTGGCGATAGTTTTTTTTAAGGGAAAATTAGTTATTAACTTTACTCATAC
Source organism: Picea engelmannii (assembly GCA_009831015.1). Taxonomy (NCBI): domain Eukaryota; kingdom Viridiplantae; phylum Streptophyta; class Pinopsida; order Pinales; family Pinaceae; genus Picea; species Picea engelmannii. The sequence goes on along the minus strand of ML786217.1, from coordinate 60,037 downwards.
CATCATTCATTTTAAGGCCGTCCAAGTCCTAAGAAGGCATAGTTTTCTAGGTACTAGGTTTATCGACTTACCATATTTAAAAATTGTGACATGCTCCAAGGGTGCCACTCGCTTGCATTCATGTTTTATTTGTGCGATGTGCCCTTCAAGACACAATATGTGCTCCGAGGGTGCCACTCGCCTTTTGACTGATTTTGGTAAACGTAAAACCCATGGATTCAATACTCTGTTAGGTGACTTTGTGGGAGACTAAGGGCCTCTAAGAAATAAGGACCCTGCCTTATTGCCCGCCCCTTAGAATCATCATGAGTGACTATCACAGTCTTCCCTCAAGGCATCGTGGATCCCTCGAACTAGGTAATCGTTAACCTACAGTTCGAGCCATGGTAGGAGTGCTAGTAGAATGTGGCAGGGTTGCTTCCATACCTCTCCCTCAATATCTCTAGTTGTCATGCATGACCCCTTTACTCCTAATGTGAGTCTGGTTAGAAAGCTATTGTCAGCCTGCATCCATCAACGAAACGTGTCAGCGATAACAATCAACATCATAATATCTAGTCATATTTCACATATGTAATATCAAAACATTCAAACCATAACCGTCCACTCCCTGAATCGATCTGGAGTCCAAGGAGATCCATCGATTCCATCAACATCCTCAAATGTCTAGATTCTTGCACACTCAGGAAAACAATCAATAACACATGTCGATATAAATATCATAAAATAACATATCATAAAATCCATAAACATCATCATGCTCCATGATAGAATAAGTCAATTGTATAGTGAACTGGATCACTTGCACACAAGTTTCCACAAGAATAAGTCACATTGGGTGCGCGCAAGAGAGGGATGTTACATACACCCCCTCTTGTTTTAAACTTCGTCCTGAAGTTTTGCAGTATACATATGCAAAAATAAAGTATCTAACAATATCTAAATGTTTAGCTATCAATAAAGGGAAACTGATGACGCATATCATATGCATCCTCCCAGGTAGCTGAATGTGGACTATAACTGTCCTATTGGACCTTGACCTGATCGACAATTCGACGTCATATCTGTTGAATGCGATGGTCCAGAAAGCATATTGGTTTTGCCGTGAGCACACCCTACCCAACATCTGCCAAGAACGCAGTCAATCTCATGCGTAGGATCACTGAACTAAATTCGCACATGGACACAAGATAAACATCGTGCAATGCCTCAAATAATGAGGCACGACTAGCCACTAGGCCCTTCATAATTATGGTCGATGATATGCACATCGGCAAACCCTTATGTCGATCCTATGCTTCTTCCATCCCATTTCATATAGTTTGTAATTTTTATTTCAATTATTGGATTGCTTTTTGTCCTATGAGGAGCCCATCCTTGAGTCGATCCCAACTCAAAGGTGTTCAACATGGTCTCCCATAAAGAAACTCAATGGCGCCATCTTAATGGTTCTTTGATGGTTGTTTTTGCATGTAAACTCGGCTAGCGGCTAGAACTATTCCCAACGTATTTGTTGGTCTAACACACACATACACAACACAACCTTCCCAAAATGGTTTGTTCCTTTGTTCAACCTGTCTATCTCAATGACATGTTGTACTAAAGTTCAGTGGTGTTCCTAAGGATTGTTGGGAAAATCGTCCAAAATCATCTTGCAAACATTGAATCCCTTATCGGATATGATTCCTTTGGTACATTTGGCAGTCTCAACATCTTGTTGATATAAAATCTAGCCATACTTGGCACCTGATGCGTCGTACGCACAGGGACAAAATGTGAGCTCTTCTTCAGAGTGTCAACTGTCACGACAATCAGGTCATGCCTCCTTGCCGTCAGCAGAAATTCAACAGTCAAGTCCATCGAAATGACCTCCCATGTCGATTCTAGAATGGTGTGTGGCCGTAGAAATCCTTCTAGATGTCTATGTTCACCTTCACTTGCCGACCTTCTAGACATCTCTCCATGTAGTTGACGATGTTTGCCTTTATCCCTTCCAGAAGAATAAAGGCTTAGGGCTAGTCCTCATCTTCATGACTCCTTGATGAGCCATGTACACTACTCTATGAGCTTCACATAAGATCAAAACTTCTTGATTCTTCGTTGGGTTGTAAGTAAATCCAGTTATTATATCTCAAAGATCCATCGTTGTCCAGAGTGTATCCCTTAATTTTAGTGCAACATGGTGTCTTGCCCAAAAATTATATCACTCTCTTTATACCAGTCATCGTCACTCTATAGTTAGAATCTTTTCAAGAATATTCGTTGAAGAGGTATCATTGAAAATATGTGTGGTCTCCGACTCAACCCGTTTGCCACTCTGTTCATTGTTCCTTTTAAGTAGGAAATCTCAAAATCATAATCGATAAGAAGTTCTGATCAACTCCCTTGCCACGTGTTCAAGTCATTTTGCGTAAAAATGTGTTGTAAGCCAAAGTGGTCCATTTTTAGTTCGAATTTTCGTCCAATAAGGTAGTGTCTCCACACTCTCAGGGAATACACGATCGCTAAAAACTCCAAATCGTGTGTCGCGTAGTTCTCCTCATGCTTCCTTAACTTCCTCGAGATGTAAGCGATCACTCGACCATCTCGCCTCAAACTTCGTCTAAGCATTCCTTGGATGCGTCAGTGCATACCAAGAAGCCCTCATCCATGACAGGGACTTTTAGTAATAGCATTGTCGTCAACATCTCCTTGAGCCTTCGAAATGCTTCCGGGCATTTCTCGGTCCACACAAACTTCTTGTTCTTCTTCTGCAATTTCGTAATCGGATTCGATATCTTCGAAGAACCCTCTATAGTATCCCGCTAGACCAATGAAGCTACACACTTCTAGGACATTCATCGGTGCAGGCCACTCCATAATAGCCTCTACCTTCGCTAGATCCACAACAATGCCTTCATCGGAGATAAAATTCCCTAAGAAATTAATCCTTGGTAGCATTGTGATCGCTTCCCATAATTTGTTCTCTCGTAGCACTGTTGTACCAAGCGTAAAGGTTCATCCTGATCTTTCGTCATCCGAGAATATCAAAATTTTGTCAAGGAATACTCGACGGTAGTCAAGTAGAGTCTCCATGACCCATTCTTCTTCCGTACGAAATTAACAGGAGCACCCCAAGGTGATACACTTGGACGTATAAGTCCTAGGTCCAACAACTCCTTCAGTTTCTCTTTCAACTCATGTAACTCAGGGGTCGACATCCGATAAGGCTTTCTTGCCATCGTTTCAGTTCCAGGTTTTAGGTCGATGGTAAATTCCATCTTGGCTTCGGGTGGCACACCTGGTAATTCTTTTGGGAATCACGTCTGCAAAATCTCATACTACTGGAAGGTATTCTAATCCTTCTTCCATGCCCTTGACATTTGGAGCTAAGTATGATTATAACTTGCATCCTTTCACATTCGCTCTTGTAGCTATAGGGAAGAAATGAACCTCGGGGATACTCCCTATTTTCTTGCTATAATCACACTACTTTTTCCTTCATCATCGGTCCAAATCAACCGCCTCATCTTATCGTTGAGGATCGCATCATGTGATTCCCACCAGTCCATATTGATCATGTTGTCATAGGATCTTAATATCGTGGCGTAGTTTGGTATTTGTTACACTATCCCCGGATTAAAGCGATAGTTCATACCCCTTCCTCCCAACATATGGATGGCACCCAAAGCCATATCGACAAATCTAAACTCATCCTATCGAAAGCCTTTACCTATATCCTTTCAACGCGATACTAGAATTAGAGTTATTTGTAGCACTGGGGTCTAACAAATACTAAAGTTCGTTTGGTGATGGCACTTGATGCCTCGATCACAATGGACTAGTGCTCGGCCTGGTGATTATTTACCATGGTCATGAATCCTATGGGTGTTTCCCCTCTCCACCACGGTAGTGTGTCCTGTTGAATCGGTCGCTCTAGCACTTTCAACAGGACAATCTTGTTGGTAAGGTGACTCTCCACAAGTCCATTGCCCACCTCTGTTCCAGCACTTCTGGCCCCAGAATAGAATTTTTTGGCCCACCAACCTACGATTCTGGTATGTTCTACTAACAAGCCTAAACAGCAGCTGCTAGCGCTGCTATCGCGGATGTGGTGGTCCTTTGTAGGGAACCCTCTGTTGAGGAACCTATCGTCAAGGTGTCGTGAACAAGGGTGTTATATATGTATCTTGATACCACAATGTCTGTTCTGGACGACGTTTGACGCTACTGTACACCAGATGTTGTCAGTCCAGACAGTCTTGTAGGAGTCTTGTCCAGACTCTCGCAGTCAATATTCCTTATGTAAGAGGCCTACTGGACTACATCGTGCGATGTCTAAGGCATTTATATCCTCACCTTTACACGAAAGTTGGAGTTAAGGATGGTCACTAACATGATGATCTCTAGCCTCTTTGTGTTCAGATGTGGGGCATACTGAAGTAGCTCCATAAATTTGGTCTCATAATCCGGCACCATATGACCACCCTGTCATAAGGAACTGAACTCATCGAGATGGCGCTCAACGAATTCCTCTAACAATTACTTTTCCTGGAATCGTTCCCCTAACACGGATTCGATTGACATGTTTAGTTGAGGTAGGAGCATCTTCCTCCATTGAAGAGCACTCCCCTTTAGTTGAAGACCACCTATGTAGACCTTCATGCTGGAGGTCGAAGTCGTGAAGTGAAAAACACATCGCCTGGCTCTCTAGCCATGCCTCGGTGGCTAAGTCATCTGTGGCACTCATGGACTGGGGAACTTAACCCTCTCGATTTTTTCATAAAATGTACCAGTATTGGTGGGGTGCATTGTGGATCCTTAGGGGTACAGGCACCCTGGCCTTATCTCAGAACATATGGTTAGTTAAGGCCTCTGACATTCCCTGGTAGGGCCCTGTCAGACCCAACGCATCCCTTTCAACAATCTGCTCATGCTCAAGAATTTTTATTCTTCTTGGGGGTTGGACCCCTCTGGAACAGGTGCTACTGGAGGCGTCGTGCCTCCTCCCCAGGCACCACGTTGTGAATCTCTATGGCGTCCTCTAACTGTAATTTCTGCAACGACAGGTTAATAATTCAATTAGCGCTGAGTATAAATAAAGGAATTAACTCAGTGGAAGGCATGGAAATCCATAGTCACAGGTATGAACCCGCTCTGATACCATATGTAATGGCCTCGTCATTACTACCACAAAAGTGTCAATACAACAAATAATTTTTTTTCTTTTTCTTTAATGTTGCGTTAGGAAATATACATCACAAAATATAAATATGACGATACTAAAATTCATCAACCCTACAATCCTTTTCCACAATTACACGTGGTGCATGAGTAAACGATCACATGACACATCGAGACCATTAAATCCCAAGTGAAAAGTATTATCAGTTAAATTTGAGGCGCACACCCCCAACGCAAAATGCCATCATCCGTCATAATAAAAATTTCATCCTGCGCAAGGAACTAATGTCTACACCAAGCAACACCTTAATAATCAGTGTGCACTTGAGGTCTGAATCCTCGGCTAGCCATATATCATACCATTGAACTATGCGCAAACCTTCTATTCAAATAACACATCAAATTCACTTCGATGATTCAAGATGCAAGAGACTTCAATTTAAAACTCACTAGGCGTAAGAGAATGCCAAGAGGACCAAACATACTTCCATAACAATTGAGGGTGCAAAGGTACCCAATTCTAAATCAATCGGCAACCCCAATAATCAAAGGTGTAACGGAGATCTAGTTGTCCACCATCATATTAACATTGATGGCGCAAGTAATGGTGGATAACCCATCATTTCAAATTACATTCAAAGGCACAAGTAAAGGTTGATAACCCATCATTTCCAATTACATTCAAAGGTGCAAGTAAAGTCTAACTACTAAATCCATTATGTGATGCCATAATAGAAGGCGCAAGGAAAAATTATTTTCATTAAGGTGTGGACGAAAAGCAATCAATTATTAACCATAATCATTCACCCACCCCGCACCCCAGCTCGAAAAATTAAAAAAACAACACTATTCATTCCCCCACGGGACCGATAATTGTGTGTGGACTAACTATATGGCCTTGGGACAAGGTTTTGCTTGAGCCGGTCAAGCTAAGGGAAAATATATTGAGTGTAGTTCTCTACTGAAACATATTTGAAACATAGCAACGTTAGATATGATATGTTGCCCCGATCGGGGGAGCTAGTAATCATGTTCCATCATGTCTGGGAAAGATTAATGTTAGGAAATATCTTGATAATGATCTGGTTAGTGATAATTGTAGTGGTTTCTTCAACTCTCATATTGTTTTTAACCGAAGCACTTTTCTCCAATCTCTGAGGTTCCCCCCTTTATTTTCTTTTGGGTTAAGATCGGATAATCACAAACAAAATCATATTCCTTTTGCATAGGGTGTGGAGCCAACAACACACACTGCATAGGAGGAAAAACTAGCACACACTGCATAGCAAGTGGAACAAACATGAACCATGAAACATCTGTGTGTTGAAGTGGGGGGGAAGACATCAACATCCTTTGCAATGCTAATAAATGGGACAACTTCAAGGTTTTTCAATCCAACAAGGGGTTTTAGGCAAGAGTGAATGCTCACTTTCTCCATTTCTGTTTCTCATAATAACTGAGGGGCTAGGTAGAGCAATTCTGGAAGCCAAAAGTAGAGGAGCACATAAATGTATTTCCTCTCTTTATTGTATCCTTGTCACACGAAAAGTAAGGCAATCATTAGGGAGATAGTTTTTGACATATAAGGGATGCAAAAGTCTCTTGATAGGTTAAACCAACTCTTTGCAGAGTTCTTTGCCTCTCCACCCCTTACCAAATGATTTTTTTTTAGTACTAACCTAATTAGGGACATCCTATTGGAAATTTTGTGGGGAACTAACCTTCATCACTCATTCGTTTAGGAAGAAATTTGTCAGCCATATGATATAGCTGGGTGGCGATAAAATGAGGACCTCGAATCATCTGGATTTAGTTGATGATAAATCTTGCTCGAGGATTAGGTAAAGTTGTCTTTCATCGATGAAGTCGATCTTGCTTTCTTTTATGATAAAGCTTGTGAGTGAGCCATGCTCTTTTTCCGATGAGGAAGGAAAAGGTATTGAACTCCCTACTATTGATATTTCAAGGAGACAACCTATATAATCCTAAACCGGGTTCAGAAACTAGTTGATCTGTCCTCCTACTTATTTTATCAAACCTAGCCAATGATTTGTGAAAGCGGTGGATGTCCTTCGAAAAAGAGTATAACTTGGCTTCATTGATGCAGAGAGAAAAACAAATCCAAGCCAAGGAGATAAGTAAGTAATTAAAAAGTAGCGAGAGTAGGAAGAGATGCATATATGGTTGACCATGCTAAGGAATCATTTTTCTCTGTATATTCTATCCTTGTACCTGTTAATCAAATCAGATCGACTGAAACTGAATATGTTATCGATGGAGAAAAACAAACAACAACATGATCTGCAGTTGGATCTTCAACATGTTAGTTATAACCTCAATAGTGTGTGACTGTACACTGCTAGTTGTTCTGGAAAGATGTACCAGTCATTAGGATTTGGTTCGGACTTCTTGATTTGGTGGTTTTGTTTTCCCTTTATATATTTAGACCATCATCTAATACAATGGCGCTCTACATTTTCCTATTCTAGATCTTTCTCTTTTGTATTGTCTATTTCTTTTATAGTTTTTCCATGGTATCAGAGCATTGGAGGTAAGACTCTTCATAGATCCTGGAGAGAAGTCTGCTAAAGGAGCACTAGAGACATCAGTCCACTAAAGGAGCGTTGGAGAAGTCCGCTAAAGGAGAGTTAGAGACATCGTGCAATGAGAGGAGGAAGATTTGTAGAAGAAGATTCAAGATGAAGAGATTTAAGAATTCATGGAATCCTTTCTTTGGGAGGAATATGCAGAAGTAGTAGAGAAGAAGCTACAATAGTCATTAGATCGACCACGTGAACATATATGGGTTGTCACATCAATCCCATATAGGACGAGGAGCATGCAAAGGAGTCGAACATATCTCAACCATTAGAGTTGTGTACAAGCGACAGAAGTCGTCAAATAAGGAAAGGTTAAGTCATGACTATCAGATCTCAGTGAGGGAAGACCGACGGTGAGGTGCCATTGCGAATATCAAAGGGAAATTTAAATATTCTGCAAGTTCAAAATCTGTAATCCCTCAGGATCATTGATCTTGCTATATCAACAGATCAACGATGGACATAGACCCCACAATGGACAAGCATCTTTGCATTGCGGATATAAGGAAGGAAATTAAAGCGTGAGAAAGTTTAGGTTCCAAAATCATTTGTGGTCGTCGATCTTCATGGTACATTTAAACACGACCGTATATCTTACAAGTTGAGATAGTATCCCAAAGTTTTAAGCTGAGGTCATAGCTCTCATTCGCATGTAGAGAAGACAGAGGACTTCACGTATTCATTGAAATTATTGCAAGGGTTGCAAAGAAGTAAAAGGATCTTGAATCCTATCCATCGATCTAGAAAAAGGACATGTGTCAGTAGATCCTACAGTCCGGTGGTATAGCACACCGTAGGACTTTGGTAGAGAAGGTGTCTAGGTTCCCGAAGTCTTGGAGATCCGAAGTGACTCTGGACCGTTGGATCCAAAAAATATGTGTGAGAGGATCTTGTACTTCAGAGGAATTAGAGAACATGTTCTAAGGGTTACTAGTCTCCCGAAGCTCCGAAGAGCGGAGTGCATCTAGACCGTCGATGTAAAGGCCACGTGGAAACAGATTAGAGGAGGTTCAGAGCACTAACACTCTAGAAGAACTAAGTTGTTATGATTCAAGAACTTTTGAAGTATCAAAGCCTTGAAGAGTCAGAGTAGATCCAAGTCGTTGATCACGCTACACACGTAGAAGCCATCTGACATTTCGGTGATCTGACACTCCAGGAGAACAGTGAATCGGTGACGGAAAGAGCCCTGAAGGCCAAAGCCCGAAGTGGATCCTGAACACTCATTCAAAAGACACGTGGACCATTGGGATCAAGCTTAAATCACTCCATAGCTTACGTCACTCTATATATTTGGCACTCCGGAGTTTTTCACGAGTCAGCATACAAGAACTCCCGAAGGATGGAGTTCCAGAGAATATATTGGTCATTGGTTTGTCGAGGTCTAAGGGCCTTTGGATCTGTGTATTGTGAAGTAAAGAGGTGGAAGGCTCTGAAGCCCGAAGTCCTGAAGTAATTGTGGGTCGTTGATCTTAGATCAATGAGGGTCATTGATCTTTTATCTTGTTTGGGACTTTGCCCATTCAGTTATTCAGAGGAATCAAGGTCTTAATGTGTTGAAACGCCCAGATCCCAGAGCCCTAGAGCACCTGGTTCTTGCCCTTGGTCATATGAGGCTTTAACACGAAAAAAAAATGTTAAAAAGGAATCCCTAGAGTGCTTAGTTTTCTGCATTAAATGGTTACAGTCGATAAAGAACGCATCTCGGAGCTCTGACTCTGAATGATCTTGTTCTCGGATAATTAGATCCAACAAGAGCGATACCAGGAAACAAGAAATTTTCTGTAGCTCGAGCTTGAAACTTCACTGGTGTGTTTGGTCCCTCAAGGACTTGGTTTTATGTGCAAGAAATAGGAAGAGGACCTGTATTCTTGCATCAAGAGATATCAGAGGTATTTTTTCATCCCTGAGAAAGAACATGAAAAGTAATAACAAATTGTTTTCTTTTCTGGATTTGTTTTACAAAAATGGCCACCTCTAACCATTTAGGACCAACACAAGGGCCAATTATTCTTGGAAAGAACTATGAATTTTGGTCTCTCCGAATGAGATCCTTCTTACAAGCATAGGAGTGCTAGGATCCAGTGGATCTTGGCTATGTGGAACTAGATCCAACAGATCTAGCTGCCATGAACAATCAAGAAAGATCTGCTCAGACAGAATAGAGGAAAATAGAGAACAAGCACAAATTATGGATTCCAAACTCAGTGGATGACTTGATTTTCTAAAAAATCACAGGTGTTATTACCTCAAAAAAGGCTTAGGACATTTTTAGTACAACCTACCATGGAAATGATAAGGTCAAAAATGTCAAGTTGCAGACCTTGAGGACACATTTTGAGACCTTAAAGATGACAGAGTCTGAAAATGTTGATCAATTTATGACCAGAGTCATGGGAATTGTAAACCAGATCAGGTTGACTGGTGAAGCCATCCTTGATCAAAGGATTTTTGATAAATTCCTAAGAATTCTTCCAAAGAAATTTGAGATGGTTGCTACAGTCATCCTTGAATCCAAGTATCTCTCAAAATTTTCAACAGATGAACTCATGGTTTCTTTGTTGTCACATGAGACCAGACTACATCTAGAAGATGAGTCAATAGCCAATGATTTCAAGACTCAATTCACCTTCAGCAGAGGGAGAGGCAGAGGAAGAGGTCATAGAGGAAGAGGGAGAATTCCAAGAAACCATCACTCATCTAAAGGTCACACACATCAAAATTAGAATCATAATTTCCAACCTCAAAGAGGCAGAGGGAGGAGATCCAATGACAAAGCAAGCATATAATGCTATTACTAAAAAAAGTATGGGCACTATGAATATGAATGTAGGAAGAAGAAAGAATATGATCACTCAAGAACAACCCATGTAACAAATCATGAAGGAGACACCTTTGATGGGATGTTTCTCTCATGTCACAAAATTGAAGAACAACACAAGGACCTCTAGTTGTTGGAAAGTGGATGCAGCAATCACATGATAGGTAACAAAGATTTACTTTGATGAATTGACCTTTCCAAAGTTCAAGGCTGAAGCTGAAAAATAGAGTGGGAAATATGTGAAGGTTCTCATGTCAGATGGAGGATGAGAATACTATTCAACAGAATTTTCAAATTTCTGTAAATCATAAGGAATAATCATGAAAACCACAACCAAGTATACGCCACAGCAAAATGGAGTGGATGAGAGGAAAACTAGACTATAATGAACATGGCAAGGACCCTTCTCAGAGAGAAATGTCTGTCAAATTTATTTTGGGTTGAAGTTGTAGCATGCTCAGTTTATCTTTTGAATAGATCCCCAACCACTAGTGTCAAGATGAAGGTCCCTCAAGAAGCATGGAGTGGGACAAAACTAAATTTTGCTCATCTTAGGACCTTTAGATGCATTGCACTCACTTACATACCTTCTGAATTGAGGAAGAAACTTGATGATCGAAGTGAGAAAGGAATTTTTGTTGGCTACATTGAGACATCCAAAGCTTATAGACTCTATGATCTGATTTCAAAGAAACTCATTCTCAGCAGAGATGTCGAATTTCTTGAAAATTAGTTCTGGAGTGAGTCTGAAAATCGACCTATGGACAGTCGAAATCCATTGTTGCCAATTCCTGAAAACACGAAAAATTCAGGAAAGCAAACACATCAGCCTATCCTTCCAATATTGTAGGTACACGGACAACCTGAAATTTCTCAAGACAGTTCTTCTTCAAGTAGAAATTCATCCTATGAAATTCAAAATCAATGAACTAAAAGCTTGAGAGAGATCCATGAGTAGTTGGATGATATTGATCGGCATAATATTTTTGCATTAATGTCATGTCAACCTAAATCTTTTAAAGAAGCAACTAAAGAGCCACATTGGGTTCAAGCCATGAACCAAGAAATTGACTCCATTGAGAAGAACAAAACATGGGATCTTGTTAATTTGCCCAAACATAAGACAAGTATTGGTGTCAAGTGGGTTTACAAAACTAAACTCAATGAAAAGGGACAGATTGAAAAACACAAAGAAAGACTTGTTGCCAAAGGATTCTCATAGCAACCAGGCATTGATTATGGTGAAACTTTTTCTCCAGTAACAAGGTTGGACATTGTAAGGACTCTCTTAGCCATAGCAGCTCAACACAAATGAAAAGTATACCAGATGGATGTCAATTCAGATTTCACGAATGGTGTCTTAGAAGAAGAGGTCTATGTGGATCAACCACGTGGATTTGAAGTCAAAGAGAAGCCAACGAAAATGTATTGGTTGAAGAAAGCCTTGTATCGCTTAAAGCAAGCTCCAAGAGCTTGGCACAACATAATTGATACTTACATGATCAAGAGTGGTTTCAACAGAAGCCCAAATGAGCCATCTCTATACACAAAAACATATCAGCAAGGTAAAATTCTAATTGTCTGTCTATATGTTGATGACATGATATATAATGGAAATCTTGAGTTAACCCATTTTAAACATGCCATGAAATCTGAGTTTGAGATGACAAATCTTGGCATAATAAAATATTTTTTGGGGATTGAAGTTGACCAATCAACCAAAGGGATTTTTGTTTATCAGCAAATGTATGCAGCAGACATCATCAAAAGATTCTACATGGAAGACTGCAATCTAGCAAAAACTCGTATACCCCTAGGCACAAAATTGAGCAAGCAAGATGAAGGCCCTACAGTGGATTCTACTTTGTACAAAATTTTAGTAGGTAGTTTGTTGTATCTTACATCAACTAGGCCTGATATTATGTATGCAATCGGCTTTGTTTCCCGATTCATAGAATCTCCCAAAGATTCTCACTGGAAGATGGTAAAAAGGATTCTGAGATATGTTGCTAGCACTCTTAATTTTGGTTTTTGGTACACTCTATCTGAAGATAATCATCTTTCTGGTTACACTGACACTGATTTTGCAGACAGCCTAGATGACCAGAAAAGCACCTCAGGATATGATTTTCACCTGGGAACGAATTTTATTTCTTGGGCATCGAAGAAGTAGCCCATTTTTTGTAATGTCCCCATCTTCCTAATCTCTCTAGGAGAAAATTCTGCTAGCCTAATTGAGTTCCTATGGGCTAGGGAGCAAAATAATCAAGGGAACATGAAGAACTGAAAAAAATTCAAGTGGGGTTATTATCCCACATTCATAAGAGAAGGAAAGAAAAGATCAAGTTAGAAGTATAGATAGGAGGAGTCTATCATCAATTATTACACTTGCTTATTGAGAAAATAGTTTTGGAGAGTTCTTGAGAAAGAGACTAGGGTTTTTCTGGAAACCCTTCAATTTGCTACTGGTTTAGGTGTTGCAACGATACACCCTAGCTAGTTTGGAGAAGAGATCATCCAGATTTCTTCCTTGGGATTCATTGACAACTTATATATTTTAGAGGCAATCTTTCTCTTTCATTTTTGGTTGAGTTTCAGTGATAACGACTTATCTTTGGCAAGGAGGTCGACTAGATCAAGAGGGTCAAGTTTCTCTATTTCCTGGGTATCATTCTCTGCTACGGGGTTGAGTTTCCATTGTGGGACAAATTTATTTATTATTGGGTGAGTTTAGTGATAGAGAGGGTCAAAACATTGACTGCAGGAGCAATTTCTTACTTTTTGGGTGTTTTTTCCACTTGCTGGGCACCTTTCTTACTCATTGGACACCTAATTCTGGAGATGGGTGCAATATTTTTCAAGTGTGGGCACTATCTATTGAATCTAGGTGCTCTTATCAGCATTATGGGCACATACACTTCCAACTGGAAGCACATTCAAGGAAAGTACAACATTAATCCCTTCGTGAACTTAGTTACATGCTTTAGAGGGGATGTGCATCTTGTCTGGGCTAGTATTCCTATGTTTGGGGTTGAATTTGTGGAGTTGTCCATTACTATTACCCATAAACTGTTGTAGTTGCAACACATATTTATTTTCTGGGCAGATCTCTTCCAGTTACTTATATGTATTCATTGCAAAGGTTGGTGTATACATCACCAGCCACAGAAGCAAATTTATCAGCACTTTTGCAGGGGCAACCAACAAAGTTTACCCAGGTTCCTCCCATGTTGTTCCTATTTACTATTTATGCATGTATGTGTTGAAGCTCTAGCATTTTGATGAACTATTTTCATTAGTAAATAAAAGACAACAGTAAGATTATGATTTAATTGGTAAATTGTGCCATACATATTGGTGAATGCAAACTAAAAATACAAAACATCTTAAGTGGACAAACTATTTGAAGAAAGATGTAAGTCAGATAACTAAGAAAATCACAAGATAAATCCACAAGGAATATTACATTGTCTCAATATCTTCTGCATAGGTAGAGTATTGCTACCTCAACTTCCTGTCAAGTTGTGTGGTTGAGAAGACTATTGAATGACATGTCACATACAAAAAAGGAGCCAACTCCTATCTTCTATGACAATACTTCAACAATTGTTTTATCAAAAAAACATGTTTTTCATAAGAAAAGAAAGCACATTGACACTTGCTTTCACTTCATACACGAGCTACTCAATAATGGTGAACTCACTCTTCAATTTTGTGGCTCACGAGACCACCTTGTAGACATATTTACAAAGCCATTGGGAAAAACAATTTTTAATTTTAAGAGACAACACTTGGGCATTATCAGTGCTGATGTTTGTAACTTTTGAGTTTAAGAGGGAGTGTTAGTTATAACCTCAACCATGTGTGAATGTGTTGTTCTGGCCAGTTGTACCACTCATTAGGATTTGGTTCTGACGTCTTGATTTGGTTGTTTTGTTTTCCCTTTATATATTTAGACTATCATCTAATACAATGGTGCTCTACATTTTCCTATTCTTGATTTGTCTCTTTTGCATTGTCTGTTTCGTTTATAGTTTTGTCACAACAGCCTCTGCTTCAATTTGATTGTGATAAAACTGCAGTCGACTAGTTCTGGATCTAGAGACTCTGAACTATACTGTAGCCACAATTGTTGGCCTTAAACCTGTAACCTATTAGTTTCATAGGTTAACCCCGCATAAGCACCCATAAATCAAGAACGAGCTTCCTGTAATAGCATTATTTAATAGCTTCAATGTGTTCTTTAACTCGATAGACATGCAATTTTTTCTAGGCACGTGGGACAACCCTACTACGGGCCCAGAGGTAGTAAAGAGAATGTAGTTAGGAGGGCGAGTAGTAGGTAGTTCTATTCCTTCTCCCTCCGTATTTGTTCTATTAGTATTGGTAAGCATACAAGGCATTCTTTCAGCATCTTCTACTTGCAGACAGGTTTTGGTCTATTTACGAGAGGTGGTGGCACTGGAGTGGTTACATGTAAAATGAGGGGAAATGAAGGGCAGCCTGGAAGGGAAGGAAAGGAAATGTAGTTGGGGTTTGTAATTGTTCATTTTTGTTTTTCACACACACACACACACACACACACACACACACACACATATATATATAGTGAATGAGATATCAATCTCTTTTCGCGGAAAAGCTTGGCCTATGCAGAGAACTGGCATGTTTAAAAAATGGAAACGAGTTATGTAGCCTTGTTGTATATGTGCCAAGTTATTTGATATATAACTTTGTAAAAAGGAGCCAAGATGCTGAAATCAAGATCAATGTTGACTGGATAATATAGTAATGTAGTTCTCTACATAAGCAAAGGAACATCACTTCCAGGAACGTCCACGAAAGCGCCCTTAAATTGCTATTAGTAAATCCATATCTGGGCGAGGTAATGGCTTTGATGCTACTAGTAATGGATTTCGATATGGATATGAAGCAACCGAGTGAAGGGAAGCTGGTGGAGGTTCAACTGCTGCTTTTACTGGATCAATGACTGAGTCAACCCCCGAAGAAACAAAGGTAGTTTCAGCAACAAAGGTAGCAACATTAACAAGAGCTGCACTGGTCCCTCCGCGTCACCCAATGAATCTAACTAGTCACCACCAGCCAATCGTAACGGGATGTGTGACCAGCATTACACCTCATGGATCGATTTGGTTTTCAAAGGTGCGATAGGCCCCTAAGTGCAGAAATAACAATCCCCCAATTGAATGACTATTGATTTTCTCTCCCTGCCTACCTACGGGAAAAGTATAACCGGAGAAAGCGTCCCAAGTCATCTCGTAATTCATCACCATCCCTGGCTGACCGTCCTTTCCTGTTCAGGAAAGGGGCCAACTCCATTCATCACCATCCCTGGCCGACCGTCCTTTCCTGTAACAACCATTTCGAATTTCTTTGGTAAACTTCTGAGGACTTTCTCAACAATGCATTGATCAGTGATGGCTTCACCAGTCAATCTGGTCTGGTTCACAATTCCCATGACTCTAGTAATGAACTGATCCACATTTTCAGACTCTGTCATTCTTAAAGTCTCGAAATGCGTCCTCAAGGTTTGCAGTTTGACTGTTTTGACCCTGTCATTTCCTTGGTAGGATGATTTAAGGATGTCCCAGGCCTGTTTTGAAGTACCAATGCCTGTGATTTTTGAGAAAATCGAATCATCCACAGAATTTTGAATCCAGAATTTAGCTTTATTTTCTTTGTTCCTCTGAGTTGACTGAGCAATTCTCTGCTGGTTTTTCATGGCGGCAAGGTTTGTTGGATCTGGTTCCACATATCCAAGATCCACTGGATCCCAGCACTCTTGTGCTTGCAAGAACGATCTCATTCGAAGAGACCAGAACTCATAGTTCTTTCCAAGAAGAATCGGACCCTGAGTTGGTCCTAAATTGCTAGACATCGCCATATTTAAAGAATTTGAACAACATAGAAAATAAATGTTTGGTTAGTTCCGTATTTACCTGTCTCTTGCGCTTAAACCGAGTCTGCTAATTTCTTGTAGTGACTTCGGAACTCTGCAATTCAAGATTTCGTGAGTTTTGACTTCGCGAGTTTTGGCTTCACGATTCTGACTTTGGGACTTCGTTATACGAGTCCTCCGAACTCTTGTCTCTCCAACTTCCGATCGCCGAAACGCCGAAGAGAGCTTAATGGCCTTGGATTGGCCCTTGGTCTCCGTTCAATGTGACTACGCACCTAAATGTTAAAGCGCTAACGGCTTTTCGTGATTCGGAGAATAGCGATGCCTATGCCGGTTCTTTGTCCCTCAATTTGCCGAAATCCGAAATATCCTGGCGCCTATTCAAACACCTTTTCAGGATTTCTCTTTTTGGGACTTTCAATGTTGAGTTGCCCGACTTCTTGTCTCTTGGATGGCCGAAATGTCGAATCTAGAAATATCTTGGCGCCTTTCCTTCTCATACGTCTTTTCGCGATTTCGCGTTTCGAGATTTCGCGATGTGAAGTGGCCTGGTCCTCTGTCTACGGGATCCTCGGTATGCGAAACGCCGAAATTTCCCTTTGGACAATCCAACGGTCCAGATCTTCCTGTGATCTGACAGTCCAGATCCTTTCAGGATTTCATGAATTAGAATTTTGCATTTCGGGGTATGGAGTGCAGTCTCGTTTGCTCGTCCAACTCTCGATTCCTGATTTCACGATAGCGTTAGATCGACGACTCACGATCTTTCTCGATCCAACGGTTCAGATTGTGTCGTGATATCGCGATTCGCGAATTCTCACCGCAGTTTTTTAACCTCTACTTCCTGCGAGTCAACGAAATGCCGAGATCTCGCCGCGTGTCCCTTGGTGGACGGTCCTAACGATTTCGTGACTTCACAAGTCAAAATTTCTCTTGTGCACTCCAAAGGACTAAGCCTCGTGCACTTTCTCAGGGATCCGATGGCTGTCGGTCCTCTACGCCAAATCTGACGGTTGAAAATCTTCTGTCGTTTCTGCGCTCTCCTCGTCCTTGCTGCAGTCGATTTGCGCCTCAGGTCTGTTCGCAGGTCCGATCTTACGACTGCAACTTCTCGTTCTTGGCTGCTTTCGCAAGTTCTTTGTTGTTCTTGCAAAGAGTTTCTTCTGAAGAAAGAAATTCATGAATCTTTCAAAGATTTGAAAGAATTTCATGAGTTCTTTGAAGCTTACTGTTCTCTGCTGCAATCTTTGACGGATTTGAGATATTTCCTGAAATTATTTAAATGTGCTTGCCTCCTGCAACTCTTCTTCGAGAATCTTTGACGTATCTGAAATTGTTCATGATTCTTTAAACTTTCTTCTTCCACAGTTTCTTCTTCCTCGATCTTTTTGAGCATAGGGCACTCTGCTTCCTCGTGCGTGATTTCTGCTACAATTTTTTGAGTGAAATGCGGACAACGACTTTCTCTCCAGACTTTGTGAAGTAGCTCACGTCCTGTGCTCTCGTTCACAGTGTAAGCTCTGCAATGTTTGAGGATTGGGTTGCTCTCCAGGTTGTGTGGGGAGGTTTACAGCTAGTGCTCTGATACCATGATAAATTGTGAAACAAGAAATGCAGAGAAAGATTAGAACAGAAAAACAATATTCAGTATATTAGGAATGTAAGGAGAAAGTACAATGAAAAGAGTTGATGAAGTGATACAATGCAAAAGGAAAATAGCTGAGCTAAATAGGCTCAAGCAAATCAAGAAATGAAAGTACAGCTGGCAGTGTACAATCATCCTGTTGAGGTTACATTATATTTAACAGTTGTACCACTCATTAGGATTTGGTTCTGATGTCTTGATTTGGT
>ML786216.1:490614-505342 GCA_009831015.1 Picea engelmannii | reverse complement strand
ACTATCATTTCTAGTCTTTTATATCCATAGAATCTTGTCAACATTCCTTCGCTCATCACAAGCGTCAAACATGCATTCATGTGGTGCATATGCATTTTGTCAAATGCTAATATTCTTTTAAAATATTCAATTGTGTACAAACATGACTTCTATGTGTTTTTGAGAGAGTGTGTGTGTATAGTGCATTATGATCAATTAACTATTTTTGTAGTTGTTGAGACTCTATACAAAATCTATTGGCATCAATATCATATCCATACATACAAAAAAACTATGGTAAAAAATGTTAGCTTTGCTTTACATCTCCTTTTTCACATTTGCAAAAAATGATATCATTATCAATGCAAGTTGGCATTCAAGGTCAATGCTAATGCGTTTAGAAGAATAATCTCTCTTATATTTTACGTGTATTTTTTCAATGTAATTAAGGTTTATTTCTTTTGAAGTAGAATATGTATATGCTTTACTTACCATGTAAAACTATGATAAAAAAAATTTAATTGTTTTTGTGATGCTCACATAAAACATTGTTAATATTGCATTCCCATGTTATCTTGCCCCAACTAGTTTGAGAAAAGTAAATGGAAGATTTCTTCTTCTAATTGTTATGTTTCTATTTAATTAATTGCATGCAAAATTTTGTATGTTTGATTCAAGTAGCATTTGTTAATGGTATTGCAATGGGACCAGGTGCAAGTCTAGCAGTAACATGCACATTTCGAGTACTCACGAAGAACACCGTAGGTTATTTAAATCCTCAATGAAAACTTTCCTCTTCTTATGTAGACAAATCATAGATATCTTTCCAATTTATAATGCAAATAGACTGCCGCCACAAAGTTAGATTGAGATGGTGCTAGAATTTCAATGACAGCTCTAGTGGACACTAATCCATTCTTATGAGTTTGGTTTATAGGATTCTTCACCTAATAGGTGAAACAAATTTACATATTTTTAGAACTAAAAACTCTATAAAAGCGAAGACTGGGGTATAAATTATACATATTTGGAGAGACTGGAGTTATTTTGCTAGGTTGCAACAAGAATATTTGAGTGCAAGATCATGTTGTGAAATTTTGAAGAGAAGCTAAGTTTTTCCATTTATTTCTCCTTTTTAAAGGAGGGAGGCTTGTTGATTGAAGGACAATGACTTGGAGAATCCCAAGAGAAGACCACCCCTAGAAGAAGGAGAATTTAGAGAGCCATCTCTCCATAGGTATAATTTAATTTGTACCTCTCTTTCTTCATCAACAAAATCTTTACTCGTCCCCATGTGTTCGATGTTTTCTTTATGCTATTGGTGATTTTAGCATTTCATTTTCATAGTAACAATGATATTTTGCTAGATTTAGGGATTTTTACATGCAATGCAAGCTATGGTTTCAAGCTATTTCATTACATAGGTTAGAGAGATAATCTTCTTTTCCACCCCGAGGAGAAGGTCTTCTTATTTTTTGGATGCTTTTCAGGTCATTCTAGAATGGTTGATTCTCTCAACACTTGCTCCTCCAATGTAAGTCATTCAAGATAATACCTTTGGGAGATTTCTACAAGTGAATTTATCCCTCTCTCTCCCCTTCTTAAATTTTCTTGTAAAGGAAAGTAAGTAGACCACCATTGTATTATTATAGTAGGGACCAACCACCTTGATGGGTTGGGAACTACTACTTAACACACACACATGGAAATTCCCACAAGACAATATTAAAGTATTGCAAATTATGCATAAGTAGTAGAATGCATCTCCCACCAATTTCTAGTAGTGAAAGTATACCTTGAATACCCAAATACATGGACCAAAGAAATGAGACATCATAATTCTTCCTAATATGAACAACGTTAAAAGACACACGGTTGGGCTAAAAAGATAACCACTAGATTATTTTCCACAAAATGGGCGAAATGTAATCCAAGTCATGAGATGGTAGGTTGGAGGCAATTAAAACATTCCCCAGATATCATGTAATGTAGTCAAAATGATTACAAGTTAATTAAAATAGCAAACAATAAATGTGTTACTATAAAGTCTCTAAGAATGATACTTGCAATAGAATATGGGAACCCCACACCCATAATGAACATAGTTTTAAAAAAACATACAAGGATTAGTGTGAATGCACATAAGAATAACATCGTAAATTAAAATTGAAACTATGAATGTTGATAACAATCTAAACCTAGAAATCCTTGATGGTTATAGGTTTGGCCTGGCTCATGCGGCTGCCAATATGTTGAAGTAATGCCCATTGGCGCCAACCTTCATCACTGGAGGGAGCATAAGTTAGTTAGAGGTTGAGCAAAAGAGAATGCATGTGATGACAACATCGAGTAGAACTAGTTAATAATAACTCATATACTAGTTGAGGAGCATAGTAGAGATTCACCACAACTATGAGAGAGGCCACATGTCCATTGTAGTTGTGGACATATTAAAAGGCAAAGTAGGGAAGGGAGTCCATTACATCTATGGGGATTGGTAAGAGAACATATGTTCATAGCCTTCAATTGCTACATTTCTCTAGTCATTGTGTACCTTCATTAGTTTGATCCCCCTCAAGAGTTCCATTGTGGAATTGACTTGAGAATGCCAAAGAGGGTGTTAAGATTAGGAGCTTCACAAAGAGATACGAAGTGAATTGATAGAGGGAAGGAGTATTGTCAAGGAATGAGACCATACCTGAAGGTGGGGATATATGACTTAGTCACGTGGAGGTCACTACATGAAACATTGATTGTACATGGCATCTCATTCAACCTAGTCAAGATGGACAATGCAGATTGCACTAACCATCATCTAGCAAATTCAGATGGTCTTATGTTCCCCTGCCATAAAAAACATAGGTGAACTTCATAATATAAATGTCTAATACATGCATTACTTTCACCATCTAACTCTTATATCAAATAGAACTGATAGATATATACAAACATATAAGAATTCCATACACTATTAAATATTTTTCTAGAATAATAAGCCACATCACAATATTACATGAATAATTTTAAAATATAGGAAAATGAAGAAATCTACTGTACAACAACACTTACTTGAATGGAATAGGTGATCCAAACCAATTAAGCAGTAAGACTAATGGGTTCTAATATAAATACAATGGCTAATGTATATAGTAGTAATGGGTTTCCTAATAGTAAGAGAGATACAACAATGTGTGTTGCATTCAATGTAGGAGACATTTAAAGGAAAAACATGGGGTTATTGGTAGCATAAGAAAAAGTGGAACTAGAATGGTTCTTACAACAACAAATCCTTTGGGGCGAAAGGTAGATGTAAGGTTCCATGCATGGATCAAAGCAATATGCCATTCTTTCCATGCTAGTAGGTGTAAGGCTTAATAGAATGTAATATTTATGCCAAATTTAAAGGAAAAGCATGGGGTTATTGGTAGCATAAGAAAAAGTGGAACTAGAATGGTTCTTACAACAACAAATCCCTTGGGGCGAAAGGTAGGTGCAAGGTTCCATGCATGGAGTGAAGAAATATGCCATTCTTTCCATGCCAGTAGGTGTAAGGCTTAATAAAATGAAATATATATATGCCAACAAATTCGAGGCTTCATGAAATCTAAACTCCATGCCAACAACTTGAAGGCTTCATGGAATGCAGGTGCTTTACTCATGATGGGTGTATGTATTATATTGGAAATATTTTTCTTGGTAGAACACGGGGACTTGGTTATTCTATATAATCATTCCTTATTGCATGGGCTATATGAACTATTACACCTTATCTAAAATATTTTCTTTCATAAATGAGTGAGTAATTTATGTTTTAGGAATCACAATATAAAAGTTAAGTTATTGTTATTATAATTTTAATAATTCAAATATGAAATCATTTTAATTTTATTTTTATTTTTTAATATTTTGCTACACCACATCATCCATATCGCATATTAACTCAATTAAGCTTCTTCAAGATCAAGTCAAGGAAAATGAGATTTTTGAAGCTCTTGTTTGTATGGTTACTAAGCAACCATTTATTTCTTATGGAAATCCATAATGGGTAGCATGCCATATGTGAAATACATTCATGCAAGTGGAATCAAGTATGTGCATATCGTTGAATAACTAGAATACCAACTCTAAATTCCTCCATTCTAGAATAAATCAGTATAAGACATGTATGTTCTACACCTTTATTCTCCTCTACCATCTTCTCTGGCTAATTTCATTTTTTTTTTTTAATATATAGAGGTTCGTCGGATTTCCGACGAACCCTTAGAGGTTCATCGACTATCCGATGTACCCTCTGACCTAAGAGGTGTTGGATATCTGATGAACCCTCAGAAAGACATATTCGTCGGAGGTATGGCACCTCTGTCAGATATACTATTTGGCTTTCAAATTTTCGACGTACATATTCGTCGGATAGCTAGCGAACCATCCGACAGACATATCCGTCGGAGGTATGGCACCTCCTTTGGATATACTGTTTGTATGTCGGATATTCGATGTACATCTTCTTCTAATATCCAACGCACATTCCGATAAACCTATGCCGAATATCTTGTTTCTCTGTCAGATATTCAACGACAATATGTTCGTTGGCTATCAGACGAAAATATTTTCATCGGATAGCCAATCGATTCACACCGACGAAACTGGTAACCACGTTTTGTTGGAGTGTCAACATAATGGCGTTGACAAACCGATGTACTGTCGTTGGATTTCAGTTCACAAGAAGTAGTGAAACTACTCACTAAGGAAAATTCCTCTTAGCTTTGAAACTCCTTATCTACTTGGGATGGACCCATGGGTAAATCTTCTAATATAGTAGGGATTATGGGTTCTTCCCTTTGATATGAAACACTTGATTCCTTGGCCAAAGGAGGTCTCGAAGATGGGGATTTCTTTAACAAACATTCTTCTAGTGTATCTATCTTCGAAAAATATAGGGAGTAGGAATAAAGAAAATTATTGTTCTTATCTTTTTCCGATGTCTCACTTGGAATTTCATTCCTTGATTCTGCGATTGTAGTCCCCACTTTAGTGCTTCACTTTTGCATATTAACCTTTTTCTCAAAGCTACACTTTCTTTGTTCCGCATTTGCTCCCTCTAAAACTATTTCTTTGTCCATATCATTATAACATTTCATCGATTTGGTATTAGAATTGCCTTTTGGCTTCCTCGTTTTCAACTACATTCTTTGATGTTTTCAAGGACTCTACTGGAGTCTTCTCTTTTTCCTTTTAGACCCACCTTTTAGTTGGTTTAGGACATTCTTTCTAAACGTGACTAGTTGCATGGAAATTAGAACACTTGAATGGAATTTTCCAATAATATAAAGTTTGAGTGAACTTCCACTTACCCCATATAATCTCCAATTCCTCTCGCAAACCATCTCAAAGGTCAATTTCCACTAATATTTTTATAATCTTCCTATCTACTTTGGAATGAAAATCAACCTCTATATCAATGAACTTGCCCAACCCATCCTCTAAATCCTTCAATGCATCTTTATTCCATAATTCCATAGGTAACCTAGGAACATCACACACACAAATTGCACAATCATAGTTTCCTTTCTAAGGTCAAAACCCATCCTTCATCTCCTCAAGTGTAGTAAGGAAGGGCCCCAAAACCACCTATATGATAAAATCCTCTTCGTATTAGCTCCAAAATGAAGCTCAAAGACACGACAACCTCACATAAGAGTGTGGAACTTTAACAAATATCCTAGTTTTTACCAGGCCTTCTCCATCCACAAACACAAAGAACCTTCCATAACTTTCTTCCCCCAAAAAATCTTGATTAGGGCAATAATGTCTTTAATTCACATGTCCTTGCCTAAGACAAGCCTTACCTTATCCTTCTGAGTTCCAATACACTTTCACTTCTATTTACTCCTCAAGCATCCCAAGTTTGAGAGATTCTCCTTCCTCCTAATTTCTTCCTCACCGCCACTTGACAATTCTTCCCATGTTGACACTCCAAACCCTTGCCAAGACTAGTTCCTTGCCCAACGAATAACCTACTCCCAAAGCTCTTAACCTCCTTAAATGCTTCACAGGTTTGGAATGTTTTGGCCTTCTCTTCTACTAATGATAGTAATGAAACCTTGAAATAGTTGAAATTAACTCCATCCTTGACAATCCATCCTTTAATCTCCATCTATGACATGTAATGTACCTCCTTGACATAATGAGATGCCTTTTCACCCTACTCATAGTATTGGTTTAATACATCCTTCACTTTTAGTTCATCCACCAAAGATTTTGATTCTCCCAAGGTACTAGTCAGGTATGGACCCCTCCAAGACCTTTGCTAATCTCTTTGCTATAAGCCTTAGACCCTTTCCAAATTTATAGTAACTTGTCTCCTGCACTAAAGATAGGCCTTAGGATTACCTCCTCCTTGTCCTTAGAGTAGTCTACTGACTTTTCCTCCATGGTGTCCCCTTGATCATTCTTTCCCTGCTCTCCTCCAATGTTCACTTATCTTCATTAGAGCTTGAATAATACTCCTGCAATATCAACATTGAGGTTGCTCCAAATTTTTTCTCAAATCCAACAACCAGTGTCCTACACTCATGAGCATGTGTGAATTTCAAGCCAGGGGTAGTTTATTTGAGTCTAAATTAGTTTTTGCATTAGGAGAAGCAAGGTGCATTCTACAACCCAAGCTTGTAATGTTAGTCATAACACTAATTTCAACATATGTCAGCTCAATATAACAATGTTATACAAAACTATAATATAGAAACAATAAATTTAATGCGAGTTAAGTAATGGCCATTCACAAATCTTTATATCTATATAAATGAAATCCTATCAAATAGTACAAGAAAAGGAATACAAAACAATTCTGTTTGACATCCCATAATATCACATAGCTACATGATACGAAGCCTGCACACACACATACACATTTTAACTGAAAATATTTTAAACACAAGTAGATTTACATCTTAATTGTTTTTTAATCCTCTCAATGTTTAATGGATACATAGTTAAAAATGAACCTAATGAAAATCCAAATAAATATCTATTAAAATATATAAAAGACATTTTATTTTCCATATACTATAATATTTAAGTCAACTAAATATTTACAAAGATAGTACCTACTAGTCAATTAAATATTTACAAAGATAGTGCCTACTAGTCAATTGGATTTATCTTAAGAAATTGAAAAGAATAATTGTTATCTTTTTTTTTTTTTACGTGGGTTCAATTCCCCCAAATAATATATTAAACTCTAAAAAATAATAAACTATCTTATAATTAGTTGATACGTTACCAACTTTCCCTTCCCTTCCCTAATCTACGAACATACATGACTATGCCCCACCGCCACTACAAAAGTTAATTTCTAACTTCCAAGGGCCCAAGAGTGGGCAATATTCCCAATTTGATCTATAAGATACCCTCACCCCACCTTTCGGGTTTCAACCTCCTCGCCACATCAAACAAATCAAACATAGAAAGAGCGCCCACGTGTTTCATGTATAAAATTCTAATTTCTACTCTGGAGACTTGGAGCCCAGGAAAACCTGGAAAACTCGATTTGGTTCTCGCTAATTTTTGTATTGTGCGGAGAATATGGACGGTTGCGGTTCAAAGAGAGGGCAGAAAGCATGTAAAAATTTCCTCATTCAAGGGCAGGGGCCTTGAACTCAAATCTTGGGAGCTGATCATTTTCCATTTCGAGCCTGCCCGAGATAGAATGCACAGACTTTCCAGGTGTGTTTGATTAATTTCTCTCCCTGTTGTGAATCCGCTGTTCTTAATTTTTTGATATGAAGGACGAAGGCTATAGAGGATCAGAATTTAATATTTTCAAATCAAGGGATCAGCTCTGGATGGTGGGCATCCATAGATTGTATGTTTTGTTATCGTAGATGATTTTGTCCATGTTCTGGAGCTTTTAGGAAACGGTTTCTATTTTAGAGTTTTACAAGGGATTTGTTTGGGTCTGCATTCTGCTTGAATTTGATGAAGAACAGACGATTTTGACAGATGGGTAGCCTGGTTTGAGGCCTTATAGAACCTTTTTTTAAACCCTTGTCCTTTGGATTGTATCTCTGGGAACCAAACAAGAATATTGTGGTATCTTCTTGGAGAGGAGTAGGTCATCTATTATGTCTCTAGATTAAGCCGTGTAGATTCCAGGATGGCCCAGCAACTGTTTTATATGGGCTTGATTGGGGTACTGCTGTTATTGTATATGTTTGGATCAATTGTGATAGCTGTAAGTGGGAATTCTGTATTGAATGGCACGGATGATAGTATAGTTATACCATTGGAGTCTCCGGCCCCAGCCAATGATCCAGGAGGAGAGGGGACATGGTATGGCAATATACAGTATCTTTTGAACATCTCTGCTATCGGGGCATTGTGCTGCCTTCTTCTGTTTTTGTTTGTAAAATTGCGGAGCGATCACAAGTTGCCAGGACCTTCTAGCCTGGCTGACAAATTGTTGGCAGTGTGGCACACGACCGGTCAGCAGATTGCTCGAACCTGTGGGGCTAATGCAGCTCAGTTTCTCTATGTGGAGGGTGGAAGTTTTGTTGCCTTTGCTCTGATTTCTTTTTTAGCAATCTGTCTTCTCCTCCCGCTGAATCTCTATGCAGGAACAGTCCCCATGGAAGATCAATTCTCGAAAACTACTGTGAGTCATATTAAGCAGGGGTCTCCCTTACTGTGGTTGCATGTATTGTTTATGGTGGTGGTAGTTGCTGTCGTTCATTATTGTATCAGAGCACTGGAGATGCGGTTAAATGCTACAAGATTCCATGATGGAAATTTCTCAGTTGATTCTGTCTCTGTTTATACTCTTATGATCCAAGGAATTCCAAAGACACTGGACATTGTCAAGAGACCGCTTCAAGAATACTTTGAGGAACGTTATCCTGAAAAGGTGTATAGAGTGATAGTACCGCCAGATTTGGCTTCTCTGGATGACCTGGTACAAGATCTGGTAAAAGTTCGGGATGATATTGCATGGTTGCAGGCTCGTATCCATGGAAGAACACTTTCTGAGGATCAGGAAATATTTTTGGACTATTATGAGCAAGATAGAGCTGCATACACTGATCTCTCCACTGAAGGGTGGCACCATGGTTCACATTTCGCCAGTGTGAAGTACAAATTGAGACAATTTGTTTTGAAATTGCAAGCGGTCAAGGATTGGCTTCTATTCAATTTGGGCTTTACTGAGGAAGAGAGGTTGAGGAGACTCGAAGCTCGACTTGCAGATCTAGAAAGCAGGTTAGCAGTTTACAGAGATGGACAAGCTCAGGGTGCTGGTGTTGCATTTGTCATATTCAAGGATGTTTGTACCGCAAACAAGGCCCTTCAGGATATAAGAACTGAGCAAAGGAGGCCAGTTGGAGTGTTTGTATCTATTATGGAGCTTCAGCTTGAAAAAAGCCATTGGAAG
The DNA here is from genome assembly GCA_009831015.1 of Picea engelmannii. NCBI lineage: Eukaryota > Viridiplantae > Streptophyta > Pinopsida > Pinales > Pinaceae > Picea > Picea engelmannii. Next base: position 495,939 of record ML786216.1, on the reverse strand, counting down.
GTTGAGAGAGCACCTCCAGCTGCTGACATATATTGGCACCATTTGGGAACCAGCAAGTTTTCAATGCAAATGCGCCGGGTGGCTGTGAATGCTGGCCTTCTCATACTGCTTTTGTTTTTTAGCTCACCACTTGCAGTAATAAGTGCGTTACAGACTGCTGGGAGAATTATTAATGCAGAGGCAATGGACAATGCCGAGTTGTGGTTGGCTTGGGTGCAAAGCTCCAGCTGGGCAGCAGCTTTATTTTTCCAGTTCTTGCCAAATGTGCTGATTTTTGTGAGCATGTACTTGGTTATTCCTGCAGCTCTTTCTTCACTTTCCAAGTTTGAAAGCCATTTGACTGTCTCAGGAGAGCATCGGGCTGCATTGGTAAAAACATTCTGCTTTTTCCTTGTCAATTTGATTTTTCTGCGGGCACTGGTGGAGTCATCCTTGGAGGGCACCCTTCTCAAGATGGGTCAATGCTATATGGATGGTGATGATTGCAAGAAAATTGAACAATACATGAGTGCATCTTTCTTATCCAAGTCTTGTCTATCTTCTCTTGCCTTCCTTATTACAAGCACTTTCTTGGGCATATCTTATGACTTGCTAGCCCCAATTCCTTGGATAAAGAAAAAACTGCAGAAGTTTCGAAATAACGACTTGCTACAGCTGGCTCCAGAAGAAACTGAGGTCCACCTCACAGAGAGCCAAGATGATGGTTTGGAAGAGTCTTTGTTATCTGAACGTTACTTCAGTTTTGACAGTGGAGATGCGGACTTAACTCAAAGTGGGAACTTAAATGGGCTTGATCTGCAAGGACAAGATCTTTCAGTGTATCCGATAGCAAGAAACCCTCATTCAATGATGCAGACTTTTGATTTTGCTCAATATTACGCATTTAATCTGATCATCTTTGCCCTAACACTGATTTATTCCACCTTTGCGCCACTTGTGGTGCCTGTAGGTGCATCTTACTTTGGGTACAGGTATGTGGTAGACAAATATAATTTTCTCTTCGTCTATAGGGTTCGGGGATTTCCAGCAGGCAATGATGGAAAGCTCATGGCAACTGTGCTGAGAATAATGCGAGTCTGCGTGGTTTTGTTCCTGCTTTCTATGTTATTCTTCTTCTCAGTCCGGGGAGATTCTGGGAAGCTGCAATTTTTATTTACTTTGGGGTTGATAGTATTCTTTTGCGCCAAATGTGGCTTTGATAAGTTAATCTCTTCGACAAATGATGTCTTTCAACCATATGTATTGGAGGGCATGCAGACCATTGATACTCTTGTGGATGGTCCCACAGAGTATGAGGTATTTGCACAGCCAAAGTATGATTGGGATGCTTCTCGTATTTAATTGTTTTGTAAAATTGAGCATCTTGTCTGATTGATATTTCCCCCACGCACTGTATGCATTGTTGTTCTTGAAGTGTTTGTTTCATTAATTTGGTGTAAACAATGTTACAGAACAACCACATGCAAGGCAATTTTTATGTCACATTTATATAAAAGAGATACTTGCAGACGTGACAACTAAATATTACATGATTTTTGTTTTTTTCAACTTATTTCAGTTAGGTTAAGTATCTTTAGTTGTTTCATTTGTTGGAAGCTTTTTGCATCAAAAGCCACTGGATCTGAATTTTGACATGATTTTTCTCTCTAAGGATCTTTTAACAGATGCAGTTGCCATTTTTTAATTCTGAAGAAAGTAATCACTTTGTTAGGGAGAACTCAATTGAAAGGCAGGTTATTGGTGGGGTCACGTCTGTTTGTAAGTTATCTCATGGCATTTTAGGACTTTCATGGTAAGATAAGCTTTCTTTCAGTGTAAACTTCTTAGGATAGGGACCTGTTCTTCTTTATTCTTCTGTTATTCCATGGGCAATATCTACATCTCGATATTTGAATGTGATTAAGAGTATCAATTTCATGTAGTCTAGGATTCACTAACTGGATCTATTACAACATCAACCTTCCAATCTGGATGTCCCCTGTTGAAACATGGGACTCATGTATGTCCCCGTCCAGGGCTGAAAAAATGTCATCAAAATTTAACATTTAAGTTTTCTCTGTGGCCAATAAGAAGGGGACGTCCAGAGTTGATATACTATCATGTGTGGTTCTCTCAGCAGGGGCAGTGCAGACCTTGCAAGCCATGATAAGATTGTGGAATCCTAATAAGTACAAAGTTATGTTTGGGTCCTAAGCCTCAACTGCTAAAAAATGAGAAAAAACTGTATTTTTTATATTTGTCACCATTGTGAACATCTTGGAAAGGAAAAATTCTGTTTTGCATCCTTCTTTGTATTTCTTTTGTCATATTTTACTAGAAATAGGATTCCGGATCATTGATGCTGTGGCTGTATGGATTTGTTTGGAAAAAATGAATGTGGTGTTTGCTTTATTTGGTGTCTTTCCAGCCACAGGCATATGCAAATGCTCACAATAGATGAAAACCTGCGCATTTGTCCTCACAGCACTCATTTAACATTCATTTTTATGGTAAATACACATGGTTTTAGAAAGCGTTCGCTATGAAAACAAATTGGGTGAAAATATTCGTTTTTATATACATAGAAAAAGATATCCCAGGTTGTTTCTGCTCCCAACAGAAAATTTTTAGGCACAGTACTCATTTGGCTGTCAGTTTATCTGATGCATCTCTCATCTTAAATACACGAATCGAGATTATTTTCAGACTGCAATGGTAATTATGGGCACTGAATAATTCATAATGGATTAATATCTTGAGCTGGTGACAGTCAATGCACACTGGCAAACAATAGCTTGATTCCGAGTCTTGACTATGAGTAGTCTATTCCTGGAGGTCAGTGACTCCACTATGGCAACCGGCAAGCTTATGTCATGCAATAGGTTAACCAGTCCTACTAGGGATAATTGGATAATGTGTGATCCAGCCCTTACAACATATGTATCATACCTGACATCTTCCCTTGTCTTGTTGTTGTTTGCTATTCTGCCTGGCATATGTAGCATCAAACTTACTTCAAAACACAATGAATGGCGATCTCTTGAGATGAGCTTATCAGAATTGAATTTGATTTGTCGAGTGTTGCATAATCCCCCTCTGTCATAACCGAGTATGCTTATCCAGTTTATGGCTGCTCCTTTATGATACTAATTGTGGTTCCATCAATTTCACTCCATTAATAGGTTTTTGATATGAAGGAGAGATTCATTTGCAAAAGGCATGGTTGTAGTTATGGGATTTCCCCTCCAAGCTTAGTTGAAGATTTTTTGGAAGAAGTTAAGGCACATTTTAATGTGAGGTTCCATCTTTCTTTATTTCTCTTGGGTTGATTTGATGGCTCAAAATTACTAGTACAGATTTGCTGGAATAATGTTTGTAGAAGGGCAGATTTGCTGCAATAAGAGGATGCTAGGGTTGAGGTCAAACCCTCTTTTCGTCTTGCTGTAATCATTGTCTCAGTTAGGGCCGTTCACTCTATTTTGAGGGCTGCCCTAGCTAGGGTTTGAAGGTTAAATGTGGCATGTTTAGGCCCTCTTGATCTTAGGGTGAAATCACACTTGGATAAGGATGTGTTGTTGGCTGTTTATTTTATAAAGAAGGCTTCATACTCTTGTTTACTTCATTTGTGCTTTCATATATGTCTGTCCTTTAATTATTCATGGTTGCACGTTATTATTTGGCTGATTTGTATTGGTTGTGAGGAGCATCTTTGGAAGAACTGTCCTTTAATTTTTGCATATTGAAGTAAATCCATGTGGTTTTTTGGAGCTTGTTTATAACAGCCTAGCTACACTTTTTTCCATATAAGTTCAAACCCTCTTGATTGTTGATATTGACTCCATCATGCATTGGCTAGGCACTAGTCTTAGCAATCTGCTATCTCTTAAATTCTAAAGGTTATGACAGACACCTTTCGTCGGGCTTTCCTCCTTGTTAGAGGAGAGACAACCTAAAGTGGGAGGAATAGTTGTTGTGGTGATAGTGGTAACCTTCCTAAATGCCCCTAGGGTTGCAATTCATTTAAGGACTTGAATATGTTTGGGTGGAAGTCTAGGAGGTAACAAAGAATATGCGGGGCCAAGGGGCCCTAGTTGTGTAATCCTGGGAGGAGCCTATGTTTGAGTGTAGGTCTAGGAGGTAACAAAGAATATGCGGGGCCAAGGGAGCCTAATTATGTAATCTTGGAAGGAGCCTCGAATCAAAGAGCTCCATCACCCCTAACAACTAAGGATGGGGGATGAATCGCAAAATAGAAGATTGGTTGCTTGAGTCGACCTAGAGATTAGTACTTTGTAATATGTATAGAGTTTGACTATGGGGTCTCCTAGTGTGTGTTTGTTTGTTGGCCTAGTGGGATTTGGAGTTGGAGATCCTTAAAAGTCTCATGGAGGTTAGTTGACCTTCTTTTTTTTGGGGGGGGTGGGTGTTGAAGAAGTTCGAGGTCTCATTGATATAGCGTCTGAAGTGATCTAGGCTTTGCATTGTTGTTTGCTACCCTCAACAACGAAGACAACAAGGAAGGAGTTGATCCTCTTGATAGGATCTGGTTGGGGAGGACCATTTAGGGTCCAAGGTCTATGCCTTAACACCTCCCTCACTAAAATATCTAGGCATCTTTGATCTGGATAGCATAAGGCGGTGAAGAGGGAACCTCTCGAATCCTAGTAGAGGAAATGGAACTGTCCTTTGATCGCATAATATATGGGGCATCTGAAGATGAGGTGCTCCTTCAATTTGGCCTCCTATAAGTGACATAATTGGCAAGTCTTCTCGGGGCATGGGATGTGGTGACTTGACTTGACCCAAAGTTGATGGGAGCCCACTCTAAATTGGTCAAGGAGAATCCTAAGACTGTGCATCCAATATCTGCTCATATACTTTGGTCTAACAATGAGACCATCCCTTAGTTGCAGGAAGTGCATGAAATAAAATGCCATCCTAGGCCTAAGGCACTTGAGGGAGGTGATCCAGGTGACCTAGATGTAGTACCTATATATATCCTCCCTAATCATGTGGTTTAGGTCTTGTCAAAATGGTAATAGGTGACTCGGGGTATCCAAAGAGTACCTGAAAGGGGGAAGTTGATTAGTAGAGATGGCCATGGACTACAACAATTAGGAAGCCTCCAGAAACCAAGATCATCTTTGTTCAAGTGGTTTGTAGAAGCAATATCCTCGAAAGAGCACAAACCTAGGTAGGGGTATTGATTCCTACCGAATATAGAGTCTTCTAGACTCTATGGAGAAAGGAGATAGTTTAAAGATGGCTTTGAGGCACAAAGGATGGGATTCAAACTTTGCTTGGATGATGGACTGGGGAGTTATTTGTTTTGCAACGAATGATGCA
>ML786216.1:463828-489713 GCA_009831015.1 Picea engelmannii | reverse complement strand
GATGGTCTTGTAATTGTTAGGATTTGAAGTAACCCTTGATTAAAAAATGAGGTGGATGATATGGTGGGGCCGTGACTGAGGGAAACTAGAGAAAAAAACATGATTAAACAAGTCAACAATGTGGAATTCAAGAGTGAATACCATTTTTGAGGAACTCGGCTTGGAAGCCTTCTTCATCAATGACCTTGCTAGTGCTTTTGATCATCACTACTCTCCTAATATATCACCATGAGAGAAAATGTAACAGAGAGATGGGGGAGAAGCGATGCAGACTAGAGGTTGCCCTAGGACGTCATAAAGAGAAGTAGTATGAGAGATTAAGGAATCATGATCTAGGTTAGGTGGGAGAGTGGTATCATCGGGAAAGAGGGCACTGGAGGTATTTTGGTGAATGGTGGATTTTGGAGAGATTTAAGAAGCTCTCTACTCCTTGTGGCAATGAAATAGCTCTTGCTAAGGAGGGGGTCATGTGAAAGAACGCAACAAAGGTGTCTATGAAGGAGGTTTCACTCGTTGTCATGCCAACGATATTAAATCCTACAGGAGAGAGCAACAAAACATAAGAAGCATGCACAAGATTTACCCTAGAAACCATTTTTTGGGAAAACCAACTGCAAAGATATCTTCATTAACCTTTGCCAATTCAGCCAAGCTGACCATTAGAGGTAGTTTACAATTGATTCAATGAGACTTTAAATATGCTGCCTTTGCATAAATACCATGGGCCACAATTATGTGCCATTGTAAACCACCTATGGTATATTATCAATCGTGTCAAGGATTAACCTAACAATTACGCCTTTAAACTTGATTTGGGATAAACCACTATCCACCTCTAAGTTTCATTGGGTATTCAATATTACTACAACACGCTCCCCTCAATTCTATCATCTCATGTCTAAAGGCACAACTAGCTTGCTTTTGACCTTACACAAGTGAATACTAAGTCAGGTAAATCTTCAAGGATATTTGTCTTTGACCATGGTCTCATGGCCCCATCTTCACTTGGGCTATCGTTGCTCACCACCCTCAATTTGCTCCGCATCCACCATTGCTTGATCCAATGCTAGTGGAACTCTCTGGATTCTCCAATTACCATGCGAGACCATACTAACTATTGGCTACTCATTTGTATTCGTCACTAGGAAGTGTGGTAATCACTTTACAACAGGATCACCTTTGTGTTGATCTCCACGGGCACAAGCAGCAGAGCACTGCTAGTCCAGTTAGCATAGTCAAAACTTCTCACAAATGTGAATGGGACATCTCTAGTTCTTGCAAACATTTTTCTAATGGTTAGCAAAAGAGCACCATGCACTCAACTACAATGTCTACAAGCCACATCTCAACAGAGAGACAAATTGACATATACAACAATAGCAACATGGCAAGACAATATTTTCTTTGCTTGTGATAGCCATGGGAAAACTGCTTCTTTAGCTTGGAACTCACACAGAGCGATCCATGAAGCTTGGACTATAATAATGTTTTCTCTACCTCTTCTTTCCAAAGAGGTTTGATTTCGACTTGGATTTGTAGGTTGATTACCAGTAAACCCCACCAACCTTGGTATCCGATTGCTTCCAGAAACTGTCTTCTCAAATGTTTCTTTGAAACATTGCTAATTTCACTCATACAGTGGATTCTAAGTAAATTGACCTTGCATTCTACTAGACAAAGCTAGATCATTAACTATTTCATTTAACAAATCCATTTGGAACTAGATCACTGACAACAATGTGTCAACATATTGTCTTCACTTCCACCAATGAAGATGTACACGTAGTTTCATTCAACAAATCCATTTGCAACTAGATCATTAACAACGATGTGCCAACATATCATCTTCTCTTCCACCAATGAAGATGTACACATGATAGTGTTATGCCATAGCTTGTACCACTTCTCCCAGGCCAGTCACATTGATAAGGCGACCCCATTCCTATTAAACTTTACATCATAGTTCAGATTTGCACTCAAAGAATGAAATCTAGAAGTCCTAAAACTTGGAACTTAGTTTACACCTACCAAAGTCTAGATTTGTTTATACTAAAACTTTTGTAAAGTAAGTTCAGGAGTGCAAACATTGCAGTCTATGCGTTATTTCAAAACAACAGATAGAAGGAAGCTAATCTACATATGTGTGCAATGATGCGATCATGTAATTGTGAACAATAATGCAAACTTCCAACAGTAATCACATCAACTCTCTATTATTTAGAAAATAATATTATAAGAGCTAATACACAGGTTTCTTACACTCTCTCATTGCAACACACACAAGGACTCTCTCTCAGAATGCCTACTAATGCACCCATCCTCATCCTTTTATATACTAAGGAAGAGATGTATAAATTGGGCAATAAATGCTTCTGGTGGAGCACCCCACTCAAGATCATAAATACACTCCATTGTCCAACAATACAGCACACCCGTGAGCCTAGAGGAAAGCGCCCCACTTGATTTGGAGTGAAGATCTAGGTAAGTGCACTCCGAAGAAAAGGTAACTACCTGCATTAAATGTACCATTTGGAATGAATGCACTCATCATGGAAGAGGGTAACTCAAACATTTGCATGCTCCATCGCCCAACATTAATATGCCCTACCTAATTTCATTAACTCCTATAAACCAAAAATAGAGAGGGAGAGAGTTATAAAATCAATTCACCCTCCTTTGCTGCCACTGCTTACTAGCCATGGATGAAGAGAGAATTTGACTGCTGCTTACCCAGGCTGAAGGTGAATAGCTTCCCGAGCAACATGTAATCTAACGCTCCCTTTTTGCAAGGAAGATGTTCACCAATAACCCCAGATTCCCCCTCAACATCGCAAACTTCCCCTTAGCTAGGGGTTTCATCAAAATACCGGCCACCTCCTGCAAACTTGTAAGAATGTAGTCCAACATTACAACTCCCTTCTGAACTTGGTCTTTTAGTAAATGGTATTGGATATCAATATGTTTGGAGCTATCATGAAATATTGAATTCTTTGAGAGCCTGATGCAACTCTAATTATCACAGTAAATGAATGTGGGCTCCAATAATTGATTGGTCAATTCTAGAATCAACTTGCATAGCCATATGGCTTCATAACAATCAGATGAAGCTCCCATATACTCTGCTTTAGATGAGCTGAGAGAAACTGCAGCCTGCTTCTTGTTGAACCAAGAAATCACACCTGATCCCAAACTGAAACAGTACCTAAAAGTATTCTTTTGAGTACTAGCATCCCCATCACAATTTGAATCTACAAATCCATGGAGTAGTGACTTACTATCTCCATAATACTTCATACCACAATGGATTGTGCTCTTAAGATATTTGTGCACTTGTTGCTTACTAGCGTTCCAATGACATTGGTGAGGTTCAACCATAAACTGGCTCAATCCACCTGGCTCAGTGGCAAATGTTCAACCTAGTATTCACCAAGTACATTGAGGACCTAGTTAACTACTTGTACAAAGTAGGATCAACCAAGTCAGTGTCTTCAACACAAGTTACCTTAAATTTTAGTACCATAGGTGTAGCCAAGGGTTTATAGTCAAACATTTGAAATCTCTTCCAAATCTCCAGTGTACTTCCCTTGCCCAAGGAAGGCTTCACCTGCACTTTGCCATACCTCTAGACCCAAAAAATAATCTTGAAAACCAATGTCCTTCATATCAAATTCTTTGGCTAGTTTCTGTTTGCACCACACAATAAGCTTTTCAAAACTCCCTATAAGTATCAAATCATCTACATATAGCACCAAGATGAGCAAATTAGTCTCATCATACAAATAATAAGGATCTGAGTCTGCACAAGTCTTGGAGAAGCCCAAATTCAACAAGTACTCATCTATCCCAGAGTACCAAGCTCGTGGCGCCTGCTTCAACCCATAAAGGGCCTTCTTTAATTTGCACACATGGGTATCTTATCCATGCATCTCAAGCCCATTCAGTTTATTTATGTATACTTCCTCTTCAATCAATTTATTCAGAAAAGAAGTCATTACATCCATTTGGTAAAGAGGCCAACCAAACCAAGTTGCAATAGACATGATGGTATGGATCAAAGTATACCTTGCAACGAGAGCAAAGCTTTCATCATAATCAGCTCTCTCTTAATGAGAGACAACTCTTGCTACAAATTTGGCCTTGAATATTTTTGATGCTTCCAGAAACTACATGCTTTATCTTGTACAACCATCGAGAATCAATCTCTGACTTCCCAATTGGTCTTGGAACAATTTCCTGCACATCATTCTTGATTATGGATTTCTACTTTTATGTCTTGGCATCCTGCCATTCTTGCTCTACATTTGCTTCCTTAAAGATTGAAGGCTCTATTTTAAGAGTGGAAGACATTAGTGCACATAAGTAGGAAACTTTGAGGGGGACGACTCACCCAAAAGGAAGTCTTTGACACTCCTATGTGCTCTTGTGCCTCTTGTAAGAGTAAGTCATTTTGGCTTTTTTGCTGTATTGGTAGAGTTATTTTGGCTTTTTTGCTGTATTGGTAGGTTTAGACATCTTGGTTCTTTAACTAGAACTGTGCTGATCTGAATTCGATTTCTCTTGTTTGTTTGGATCAATGAGTGGGACAACTGTTAATTTTTACCTATAACTCAGCTTATGAAATTGCAGCCAGTGATTTATAAAACACAGAAATTTATCCCTGCTGATATGAATCTGAAAATTACGCTAGTAACCTACAGCTGAGTTAAATAACAGAAAAATTACAGCGGAAGCATACAAAACCAAGCACATAAAATGAACAAGACACCAGATGTTACCCTGGAAACCTCAGTGGGGAAAACCAATTAAGAGGAGGCTTTATTATGGGCGTCCAAGAGAAATTACAGCAGCAGAAAAAATGGAAATTTCTTACAGAATTTTTTTCTCACTCCTTCTCAGCTAAAAACAACCCAACAAAACTACTGTACGGCCCAGGTACAATGTGCCCAATACTGCTCAGCAAGTACAATTAGTGTACGGCCTGTACTATTTCAGCCCAGTATGGCCTGCACAGCAGCTGGTTGGTACTGCCTGTGTATGGCCTGGCTGGCTGAAGTATTTTGGCCCAGATTTGGCTTGCTGCTACCTGCAGAAAAGCCCAGAAATCGGCCTGTAGAATGCTGCTCTCTTGCTCCCGAGTTCGGCCTCCTTGGCTGCCCATAATGGTCTTGATCTGACCTCCAGTGGCTGCTCCAAACTAGCCCAGAGCTTGCTCTCTGCCTCAGCTGCTAGCACAATGCCTTCTCTTGCCCAAGTGCCCCTCTTGCTCTCACTTGCTCAACCTCACAAATGAGAATAGCGAGTGTCCTCTCACCCTCAGCCTCCGTTTATCTCCTTAGCAACCCCCCATTCACCTTGAGATGTGTGCCAAGGCTTGGCCTCAATGGTTGAGATTTGGGGCTACTGGACCCCACTCTCGACTAGGTGGTGCGCCCTCCCTTGGATAGGGTCCCACATTCCACTAGCAGCCACCTTCATAGGTGCACCCTCTCTCCTTGGGCCCCACATTCCACTCAAGGGTGAAATATTGCTGCAAGCCTATGTTAAACTTAGGTTGAAATACAAAGGCTGATCTAGATCGATTTTAGGTGTCCATCAACATGCCTAGGACACATGGGCCTATGTTGAGACACCTCATGAGCTAAAACTAACACTCCCTCTTAGCGAGGGAGGTGTCTCCACCAGGATCAATCTCAGATCCAATCAAATCTGCTGCTGCTACTGTAGCTGCTCCCTCTGAACCAGAAGATCCACTTGCTACTTCTGCTGCACTCTAATCTGATGTGCTGTTTCGCTCAACCATCAATGTCAAGTCATACCAATTGACTTTCTTCAACACTAATCTATGATCTAGGATCCCCCTGGACCCACCTACAGGTTGTCCCAACACCCTATACATCATACCTTGCCTGATACCTAGCCTCACTGCTGCATCCAAGGCCGCTCCCTTAGCCTGTATGAGCACATGTCCATCAACGAACATTACTTCATATGCCATATCCTCCAAAGTTGATATAGAGAGCAAGTTAACCTTCAACTCTGGCACATACATCACCTCATGCACCTCCAGAGACCCTCTTGACTCTAGCTGGAATCTGTCGCATCCAAACCCCTTTACTGCATGCCTAGTGTGTGCCCCATTCTTCACATGGCAGTCTGATCTTGTCTACGAAACTCTAAGGAACACTGACCTCATTCCTGTCATATGGCGAGATGACCCATTGTCCATGAACCATGCCCCACTGTTCTCAAACTCAGCCAACCTGCTGCTGCTAGAAAGAGTGTCAACTAGAGAAAATTCGTCCTCGAATTTCTCTACAAACGCATCCATCTCAGTAGATGCTGTAGCTGCTACCTCCGACTCCTCCTTGTCAGGACACTTGCTGGCATAGTGGCCAATTTTGTGACATGCAAAGCATCTCACTTTGCCCATGTCCTTGGAGCCTCTCGCTCCACTGCTCTTCTTTGCATGAAGAGCCACATTCTCCTCCTCTTCACTCTTCGACTGACTAGCCTGAGATGCATCCACTCGTAGCTCCTCCTGGGTGAAGTTGTCCCATGACCTCTCCTAGTCGGGGAATTTCTCTCGTGCGACCACCCCTTAGACAAACACGTCCCACTGTTTGGTGAAGCCATTCAAGGCTGTCCTCACTAGCTCGGTCTCATCCACGGTCTCTCCCACTACAGCAAGTTCATCTTGAATCCAACTGAACTTTGTGAGGTAAGTGACCACCGACTCTCCCTTGGCCCTCTTCGTGCTTCTCAACTTCTCTCTAAGCAACATCTTCTTGCTCTGGTTGTCAGACTGGTATAGCTTTACCAGGGCCTCCCACACTTCCTTTGCTGACTTCTTGCCAGACAAATGTGGAATGATGTGGTCCTTGACACCATCCACAAGTATCCTCCTGGCCTTGACATCCTTCTTTGTATGGGTAGCTAGTTGTATTGGATCAGCTGGGGCTGCCACTTTGCCTTCTACAATTTCCAATAGCCCATTCTCCTCCAACACCAAGCTAATTTGCTCTCTCCAAGGACAGAAATTTGAGGCTCCATCCAGCCTGTCCTCAACTCTTAAGCCTGCACTGGTCATTTGAGTCTACTACCCTGTTTCTCCCACACTATCTGGTCTTTTGTCCCACTTGTTGATTTACCCTTCCTAGTCTGCACAACAATTCACTTGGTTGTCTTGTACTCAAAGGCTGAGCTCTGATACCATGTTAATTTTTAACTATAACTCAACATATGAAATTACAACCGGTAATTTATAAAACACATAAATTTATCATCGCCGATATAAATCTGAAAATTATGTTAGTAACCTACAGTTGAGTTAAATAACAGAAAAATGATAGCGGAAACATACAAAACCAAGCACATAAAATGAACAAGACATCAGATGTTACTCTGGAAACTCCAGTGTGGGGAAAACCAACTAAGAGGGGGCTTTATTGTATGTGTCCAAGAGAAATTACTGGTGTTACCAACATCGGCAACGACAAAATATCGTCGAGGGTCCGAAAATGAAAATATCGACAACATCGGGGGAAATATCGTAAGAACGAAAAAAATATAAAAATATTCATTTTTGCTCAATTTTTTAATATCTAAAGCATCAACAACATCAAATAAATGCATTTCCACATAAATATGAAAAGAGAACTGATATATAAGATGTATAAGATGTCTAGTAAAGTTGAATACATCACAGATCAAAATTGAATCATGTCATGACTCTAAAGCCTCAAAATATCACCAAAAATATAATAAATGTATCTCATCATCATGAGTCATCTACGATGAAATTAGATAAATAAACTAACGATTCCCTCTGCCCCTTTTATGACCAAAGATGATGGCTCTATAAATAGATTTTCCTTTAGAGGAAGAAGGCCTTGGGGTTGGCATTGGACTCTGATGTCCTGTAGAAGAAGTAGGAGCTAGACTTTGGTGTTCTTTACTGGTGCTACTGCCAAGTACAACTTACTTTGTTGGTGTCCGTGAAGATATATTCATGTGCATCCATATGAATCCAAACCATTATACACAAATATGCAAAGTTTCTCATGTAAATAGCAAAAGTAAGGGCGCACATAACCAAAATAGCACTGAGTGCAATCCATCTCTGAACCAAAATATATCAACAAAGAGGTTGTAAATGGCCTCCAGAGTCCAAAAAAAAGTCATGCTACAACAAATAAGTACATATCATCAAAATCATTGCCTATATTAGGATCCTCATCAGTGTCACCCTCTAAACATTAAAATAAGATAGAAAAAGCTTAACATGCCTAATAAGTGATTTTACTTGAGTGAAGGGTACATTTTTACTAGGGTCATGACGGAAGAGTTCAACAATCAATGCCACCAACATCAAGGTACATAGAGGGCTTGGTGCTCTTGGCTAAATGCTAGTTCCATACCCTCATACATGATAGAATCTAGTGGAAATGTTGCAATACTGTCAATCTTGAAATCCTGAAAACCAGTAAGTCTGTTGAATTTTGAATGGGATCTAAAATTCTACTTTCTTCATATGAAGTCCAATGAGGTTGGAACCACTCTTAAACATTCTCCTTTATCTTTCATTTTCATCCTTTTCTCACTTTTACTTTAATAATTTAATATTACCATTAATTAGTAGATTACTAGCCTCTTTCTACTTGCAAAATGATAAAAAAAAAAACTAAGTTTTCGGCTCTTGCTCCTTTGCTCTCAAAACCCCACACTCTGTTTGCAAAATGACACTTTAAAACAAAAATCGGCTTCTAATTCATGACTGTCTGCGACATTTTCCATTACCTCGTGATATTATTGTGCTATTTTCGAAAATATCGCGATATTTTCGGGCGATAATATCTCCAACCCTCAAAACAACGATAATATTACGATGTCGGCAATATTACCGCGATGTTGTAACACTGGAAATTATAGCAACAGAAAAAATGGAAATTTCTTACAGAAATTTCCAACAACCTTACTCACTCCTCCTCAGCGAAAAACAACCCAGCAAAACTGTTGTACGGCCCAGGTGCAATGTGCCCAATACTGCCCAACAAGTACAACTAGTGTACGGCCTTAGTACAACCTGTACTATTTCATCCTAGTATGGCCTGCACAACAGCTGGTTGGTACGGCTTGTGTATCGCCTAGCTGGCTGAAGTATTTTGGCCCAGATTTGGCTTTTTGCTACCTGCAGAAAAAGCCCAGAAATTGGCTTGTAGAATGCTGCTCTCTTGGTCCTGAGTTTGGCCTCCTTGGTTGCCCAGAATGGTCCTCATCTGACCTCCATCGGCTGCACCAAACTAGCCCAAAACTCGCCCTCTGCCTTAGCTGCTAGCACACCGCCTTCTCTTGCCTAAGCGCCCCTCTTGCTCTCACTTGCTCAATCTCACAAATGAGAATAGTGAGTGTCCTCTCACCCTCACCCTCAACCTCCTTTTATCTCCTTAGCAGCCTCCCATTCACATTGAGATGTGTGCCAAGGCTTGGCCTCAATGGATGAGATTTGGGGCTGCTGGACCCCACTCTCCACTAGGTTGTGTGCTCCCCCTTGGACAAGGTCCCACACTCCACTAGCAACCACCTTCAGTGGTGCACCCTCTCTGCATGGGCCCCACATTCCACTCAAAGGTGAAATATTGCTGCAAGCCTAAGTTAAACTTAGGCTGAAATACAAAGGCTGATTTGGTTCGATTTTAGGTGTCCATCAGCATGCCCAAGACACATGGGCCTATGCTGAGACACCTCATGAGCTAAAACTAACAACAACAACTTTCTCTCTTTAAATCTCTGTAGAAGGTTCCTAGAACTTGGAGGACTCTCCATCCTTCACAAACTTCACATCTTTTCTCACCATTATCTTTTGTTGCACTGGAATATAGAATTGGTAGGCTTTGGAAGTTTTGTTGTAAGTTTGTAACCAACAAAAACACCCTTGATACTAGAGGATTCTAGCTAAGTCCTCTTCTCATTAGGAACACGAATATAGACAGGAGAATCGAATACACAGAAATGTGCTGCCTCAGGTTTCTTACTAGTAAAAGCTTTCTTTGGTGTCTTGTCCTTCAGGATCTTGTGAGGACATCTATTAGAGTGTACATTGCAGTATTACAGGCTTTCACCCAAAGACATGGGCATATCCATGTCATGGATCATGGCTTTTGCAGTCTTGATAATGGATTGATTCTTCCTCTTTGCAACCCCATTTTGCTGTGTGTTGTAAGGCATTGTTAGCGCTGTCTTTACCCTTGCGTCCCTGCAAATGAGCATCAAATTCCTTGGAGGTGTACTCTCCTCCATTGTTAGATCTCATCACTTTGATCTTCTTGCCTATCTGATTCTCAACCAAGGCCTCAAACTCCATGAACTTACTGATCACTTCATCCCTAGTCTTCAAAAAATAAATTTGGGTTTTATGCAAGGAATCATCAATGAAGGAAACATAACAAAGACTACTTGTTATGAGGAAGAGGACATTCGTCCCAGACATTTGAATGGATCAAGTCAAGAATCTCTCACGACTTGTTGGATGGAACGTAGTTTTCGAATGTTTCCGGAGTGCACATCCCTTGCACACTCCCAGTCTTCTCAATCTTGATGTCTGACAATCCCCATAACATATCCTTCAAGAGTGGAAGGGCTCCATAGTGAAAGTGGCCCAAGTGCTTATGCCACAACTCATTCATCTTGCCACCATCATGCATTAGAGCCTGCTGCTTCATTGGATCAACAAGTAGCATGTAAAGGCCTTCTTCTCGTACACATTTGGCCAAAACTCGAGGAATACTTTGGCTACAATCTTTGATGGTGCACTGTTGATCCTCAAACTCAGCTACACATTTCCTATTTGTGATAACATAAAGTTAAAGAAGATTTTTGGTTAAACTGGGAACAAATAGAACTTCAGTCAAATCAAGAACATCACCTAAGGGTATATGGAAAGAGATGAATCCCATTCTAGTCATTGGATAGGTGGCATCATTGCCTAACCCCTCTTGCATGCCTCCTCCTTACTCTTGAAACTTGTTGAAGTCTTTCATACACTGGGATGCCCCTCTGCTCACATACCAACCAACACCAGAAGTGGTTTTGGTGGATAAACAAGAAACCATGGAGCAGGATGTCTCCAACTTGGATGCCAACACATCCATTACAACGTTTGTATTCCTTGCACATTGCTTTTGCTGCTGGTTCCCCTTCTTCTTTGGACATTGGCCTGCATAATGCCCTTGTGACATCTGAAACATGTCACATGGCTTAGTTCCTTCTCAGAATGATATGAACAATTCTGTTCTTTCTTACCCATCTTTCTTCTTGCCCTTTTTCATCCACATGATGAGTGCAAGATTCTAGGTTTCCTCCATTTTGGCTGAAATTGTCTCTAGTTTGGTCTCCTCTTGGACAAAATCTACCCATGCACACAGGGAAGCGAAGATGGTGAGAATCCATTTAGAGCTATCTGGATTCTGAACTAACTCATCCTCTTTAACCTTGTCTCCGATGGCTGCAAGTTTATCTCTCAACTTAGCGATCTTCATGAGATAGCTCGTAACAGTTTCAATATTGCTCATGTGGGTACCAGTGAGCTTGTTCTTCAAAAACATCCTATATGAGATATCATTCTCTGATACATAATGACCAAGGCATCATACATATCCTTCATTATTTTCTTCTATGTGATGTGAAGGATCAATGGATCTTCATCAAATCAAGGATGATCTGCTTTGATTTGACTATCTTCTTATTGTGCTTGGCCAATTGAATGAGATCGGTAGGTGTAACCTGTGGAAATTTCGTGAATTGAGATTTCTCATGTAATTCAGAAATTTCACCTCTATCCTAGAGGTTTCTCGGATCTTAATCCTGTGAATTTTCACATTAGGGCTGTTATGAAATATTAACAAAACACCAATGACAACAGACAATATGTCATTTGTTGGACATTAATAAAATTATCTTATCTTATTATTTTAATTCTTAACAACCCCAAACTTCTAGGCAATCCAAGAAAAAGGCACCAAAGTGTTCTGATAAGTTTCAGCCCTTCAGGACAATCTTATCATGCATAGCCCAGATCTGAAAACCCTTATTTACAGTGGTAAATACAGCAGCAAAACAACTCTCACCTTCTTCAATTATAATGTTTAAATCACTTAACGTAATCACCCTTAATTTATGTCAAATCAACAAGACATATAGCTGGAACCTACAAACCATGAAGAACATAGATGGCTGAAAATCAAACCTAAAATTTACACAAGTATTGTACAGCTGAAAACTTCAGTAATATGCATAAGATGAAGTTCATGTACATACCATAGCCTTCTCACAAGGCTAGTACAATCCACTAGCTCTCCAAAACCCTTTCTCAACCAAGGAGCCCCAATAAGCATGAATCACTCAAGCAAGTCCTCCAAAGCAAGACATCTAGTCCTCTTCTTCTTCTTCACCAAGTACAACCTAGGGTTTCATCTCAAAATACTAATCTCCAAATCTCCAAGGGATGAAATCCTAGCCCTTGTTTTAAATATTCTCCAAGAAACTCAAGAAACCCTGCAACTCCAAGAGAGAGAGAGATGACTAGTGCTCTCCTCTAGCTACATCTCTAAAACAAGATGAACAAGAATGAATGAGTGATCATCACCCATGTCTTCTTCACAAGAGTAAACCCTAATATCTCACAAGGATCAAGCTCCAAACAAAGATGTCCTCCCTAGACTTCATGACTCCTCCTAGGGTTCCCTCATGAACCCTAGCGACTTCCACCAAGAAGACAAGTACAAAGTAAAGAGTACAATGATGATAAATAAAAGTACTCTCTCCTTCCTCTGTATAAATGAGAGGTAAGAGAGGCCAACGGTACAAATGTGGGCTAGTGCCCTTACAAGCAACCTACAGTAATCACATGTAAGCTCACACATGTGGGGTGCTACACTCTAAGGATACACATGTCAAGCTCCAAGGTGATGTTGTTCACAAGCAAGGCTCCAAATGCAAGGGCGCTCCACGAAATGTGTCCAACACTCCTACGAACCTCCATAGACTCCATTAATCCTCTTAAGCCATGTACTCATTTGGGTCCACTCCCCTTGCATGTATACTATTGCAACCCAGGTGTCCTCGAGCCAACTCCAAGCCTCCACACACGATTTCAGGCTACTTTGTGTTGTCTAGGGCCTGATGCCCTCCTTCAAGATGCATAATGCTTCTCCTCCTAAGAAGGCATTCTCCAAGCAATCAACCCTTTCCATGTGGCCATTATGAAGGGCATCATCCAAGTTGTGAGGAAAACTCCAACGCCCTAGGGAAGAATGCCAAGCAAGCACCCAAATGAGGTCAAACACCCACTAAGTAAGCCATCTCCAATGTGCCATTCATGGACCATCTCCCATGTGCAAATCCATCATAGACTATCTATGGGTTGATCATACACCATGTATCCCAAATCTCATGAAGCACCCCCAAAGTAAACACTATTGGAGTAACCCAAAAGCTAACACTCCCTCTTTATGAGGAAATTGTTTACAACAACACTTGTTGACTCTCTTTGCAACTCTACCAAACTTGCTTCCTACAAATCTGAACCCTTAGCAGTGATGGAATCAACCACTATCTCCTATAAAGAACCTAACATCCATGCTATCATGGCATCTCGATCCTCCAAAAACTCTAGCTCAACCAAGGAGCTCCAACAAGCATGAACCACTTAAGCAATTCCTCCAAGGTGAGACATCTCCTCCTCTTTTTCTTCTTCCCCACATACAACCTAGGGTTTCATCTCAGAACCTTAATGTGCAAATCTCCAAGGGATGAAACTCTAACCCTAGTCTTCAAGATACTCCAAGAAGCTCAAGAAACCCTAGTGACTCCGAGAGAGAGAGAGAGAGAGAGAGAGAGAGAGAGAGAGAGATCAAGTACAAATGAAGATATAAGAGAGAAAGGATAACTAGTGCGCTCCTCTAGTCACATTTCTAACATAGGATTGAACAAGAATGGATGAGTGATCATCACCAATGTCTTCTTCATAAGAGTAAATCCTAATATCTCACAAGGATCAAGCTCCAAACCAAGGCCTCCTCTCTAGAATTCATAACTCCTATGGTTTCCTCATGAACCCTAGCAACTTCCTCCAAGAAGAAAAGTACAAAGTAAAGAGTACAATGATGATAAATGGAAACACTCTCTCCTTTTTCTATATAAATGAGAGGTAAGGGAGGCCAACAATATATATGTGGGATAATGTCCTTACAAGCAACATACAATAATCACATGTAGGCTCACACATGTGGAGTGCAACACTCCAAGGGTACACATGTCAAGCTCCAAGGTGATATTGTCCATGAGCAAGGCTCCAAATGCAAGGGTGCTCCACGAGATGTTTCCAATGCTCCTACTACAAACCTCCAAAGACTCTCATTAATCCTCCTAGGCCGTGTATACTCCACTGGGTCCACTCCCCCTGCATGAACACCATCACAAAGCAGTTATCCCCAAACCAACTCCAAGCCTCCATATAGGAATCCATGCTACCCTGTGTTGTATAGGGCTTGATGCCCCCCTCCGAGATGCATAACGCTTCTCCTCCTAAGCAGGGAGTTCCCCAAGCAAGCAACCCTCTCCATGTGGCCATCATGAAGGACATCACCCAAGTTGTAAGGAGAACTCCAACGCCCTAGGGAAGAATGCCAAGAAAGAATCCAATTGAGGTCAAGCACCCACCGAGTAAGCTATCTCCAATGCGCCAATCCATGAGGGACCTGTTAAATTATAAGCTTGATTTCTTATGCAGATTATTTCTTTAAATCCTTCAACACTTTGATTCCAACTTAATATATTTCAACAATATAGAATCATAACTGAATAGCAATAACCATGTAGATACATAAGCATGCACATCAACAACACATGTACCCTGGGGAAACCTTGTACAGGGAGGAAAACCCCAACAAACAATATTCCTTTATTGCATTAATAATGTATGATTACTTACAAAATATCCACCATGAATACTCTTCTCTTAAAGAGCTTGCCAAGTTGACTCTGACCTGACTGTGTAACTAAGAGACCTTGCTCATATCTAAACTTATGTTACAGACCAACACTGAAGATGTATCCGAGTTGCCTTCAAAGACTGAGATATGTTGCCTCTTATGGACTGATATATCAGCTCTGATAGGGGTTGTTATTGCTGCCTCTATTGGACTGATATGTGCCTTTGTTTAGCACTGGTATTGCTACCTCTATTGGACTGATATGTGCCTTTGTTTAGCATTGGTATTGTTGCCTCTGTAGGATTGATACGTGCCTCTGTTTAGCACTTGTATTGCTGCCTCTATAGGACTGATACGTGCCTCTATTTAGCACTTGTATTGCTGCATCTATAGCTTCACCCTTACCCTACATAACAACTGTGTAGAAGAAAGGGGTCGACCTCTGCTTATAAAGGAGTGAAGAGGAGAAGAGGAGAGGGTTCGAATTAGAGGTATGAAAGCATGCTTGACATGACTCAACTTCACACTTTAGTTCGAAAATAGAACTAGACTTGAGACTTCAGTTACAACTCACCCTTGACTTGGCATGCATGCGTACTAACTTAGCATGCACATGTCATGCATGCAACATGCAACTAGACATGCATGCAACATGCAACATGCGACAACTTGACAACTTTGACTTTGACCTAGACATGCAACTTTGACTTCTACAACTCGACTCTTTACAAGGCAATTTAGAATTCTCTTCATGGTGGATAATGTTACACGTGCCAACGCACTAAATCAATACATTACATCATTTGCAATATCAGGAAGATCGTTTGTTTCTAGCTCATAGGAATTTTACGTTCAACCTAACTTTTGCTAGATGCCTTGACTTTTGCTCATGGCTCACAAGGCTTGACTAGGCTCACAGAGGTTGTACGTTCCCCCAGACTTTTGCACTAGTCTGTCTATGCTCACAGAGGTTGTATGTTCCCCTTGACTTTTGCACTAGACTGTATATGTTCACAGAGGTTGTACATTCCCCCTGACTTTTGCATTAGACTTACATAGCATCTCGTTCGTCTTGACTTTTGGTTTGACTCACAGAGGTTGTATGTTCCCCCTAGCTTTTGTCAATGCCTCACAATACTGGTTGATTCTCCAAATCTCCCTGGCTAGCCTCAGGGTGGCCCATATGGCCTCTCATTGGAGAATGACTATCGATGCTGCCAAATTTAACAGGACCATCTCCCATGTGCAAAGCCATCATGGACCATAAAGGGGTTGATCATACACCATGTACTCCAGATCTCATGAAGCACCCCCAAACATGGTGTAAACACTTTCGGAGTAACCCGAAAGCTAACATAACCTTGTTCTCAACAAAACCCCACATATCAACATCTACACTGTGCACTTCCGAGGTGTAAAGTTGGAAGTGCCATCTAATTTGTCATTCTCCTCGAGATCAAGAGATGTCATCTTGTAGTTCTACGAACAAAAACTTGAACAAAGATTTACCGTATATAAAATAGATCAACAATCTCTCACATGTGGAGATCACTTCTCTTAGGTACAAATAAAAACGCTCCACTTAATGGACTATCACGAGCATCTCACCCTTAAACCTCTCATAGGTTAAAGTGCCTATCTCAAGGACAAAATCAGCTTCAATCATTGAAGGAAGGGCATCACACCTATTGAATGTTTTGATAGTTCTGTCATAGTGAACAATCCCATTCACACACTGATTCTTGGAAGATTTTAGATGCACAACTTTGGTACCATGTTAAACTTCAGATCATAGTTCATATATGCACTCAAAGAATCAAATCTACAGATGCTAAAACTTGGAACTTATTTTACACCTATTGAAGTATAGATGTGCATATACTAAAACTTCTGTAAATTAAGTTTAGGAGTGCAAACATTGCATTCTACATATTAATTCTAAACGAAAAATAAAAGGAAGCTAATGTAAATATGTGTGCAATATGGAATTTACGAATTATGATGCAAACTCCAAGATCGATCACATTAGTGCACTATTAATTAGAAAAGAATATTACAACAACTAATACATAGGTTGCTTACACTTGTTCTCATTGCAACACACACTAGGTAGTAGGACGTTCTCACATATTGCCTATTAATGCACCCCTCCTTGCCCTTTTATTGACTAAGGAAGAGAGGTACATAATGGACAATAAATGCCTCTGGTGGAGTCCCCCACTCAAGCTCATAAATACACTCCACTGGCAAGCTATATAGCACAATCACTAGCCTAGAGGAATGCACCCCACTTGACTTGGAGTGAATGTTTATGTATGTGCACCCTTAAGAAAAGATGATTGCTGGCATTAAATGTGTGATTAGGAATGAATGCACCCATCATGGAAGATGGTAAATTCACTTTAACACACTCCATCACCCAGTGCTAATTCGCCCTACCTAAATGCACTATAATTCCATCAAACCAAAAGTAGAGAGGTAGAGATTTATAAAACCAATTTGCCCTCCTTTGCTATTGCTGCTTACTCACCATGGATGAAGAGAGAATATCGTTGTTGCTCGCCCAGGCTAAAGGATAACAAATTCTAAAGTAATAGGTAATCTAACAATTCCTCTAGTTATCATTTGCATCTTTGTTTTCTTTTGGAACTTTCTCATAAGATTTTCACTGTCAATGTTTCTGCTTGCCATTCCTTCTCTTCGATTAGCGACTTCTCTTCGTAGATTTCACCAAGCTATCAGTTCTTTTACATCAACAATGCATCATATTCTGATAGGTTCCCTTCGGTCTCACACCAACCCTATTTTTCATGTGCTTGATATGTAGCCAGTGCACTCAACTGCTACAACTCTTCCATCGTGGCTATCATCTCCACATGATGTTTTTGGTTGTTGCCAAGCTCCATAATTGATGTTGTTTTCATCTAAGTTGGAGGACCTCAAACCAAGATTTCATGGTTGTGACAATGAGTATTGCATAATCTTTTATTACTTGGATTTGATAGAGCTAGCCAGCCTCCACATGGCCCTCTCCATGATAATCACACAAATCTAGTTTGATCTGTTCTTTATGACAAAGCTGGCAACAAATCTCATGCAACAAAACCACTAGGCCATTCAAACAACCAATATATCTATGATATATGCATGTCCTCATGCAACAACAATAGTCTCATACTTTCTCCCTTGATGAATCCCAAGCACTCTCTCCATGGCTCCCAATCAGATTACTCTTGTTAGATAGTTTAGGTCAATCTAGCTTTGATACCACATCAAAATCCTATAGGAGAGACAAAGAAAAACACAAGAAGCATGCATAGGATTTACTATAGTAACCCTTGATTGGGAAATCCAACTTCAAAGATATCTTCATTAACCTAGGCCAATCTGTCCAAGCCAAATATTAGAGGCATTTTACATTGGAGTCTCTGAGCCTTACACTATGTTGCCATCACATAATATCATGGGATAAAACCACGTGCCACCATAAATCACCTACTGTATATTATTGACTGAATCAAGGATTAACTTAACAAACAATTCATGGGGAAAATGGTGGGTATGGGGTTGCGGGTGTGGTGTCGGATGATGTGGGTGTAGGAGTCAAGGGCAGCCTTAGAGAGAAGCTCATATTTGGTTGTTGTCATCTCAAGGGTATAATGATAACACAAACACAAAGGAAACCAAGATTGCATATCTAATGAGAAGGTGAAAGTTTTTTTTTATAAAGGGTTACGAGCTAGTTGAGTCAATCCACTTTATGAATGTGGGATAGATTGAGAAACACACTAAAGTGAAATAAAACATAAAAGAATAAAATAACCTAAAGTCGAAGTGACTTTATTAATGCCTATGTCTAATATTTAATTGACCATTATAATTTGACATTCAATCTACTAACTACACCAAAGCTTATCTCATAATTTTACATATTTTTCAGGACCCAAAGACTTGGTGAAAATGTCTGTAGTTTGGTCCTCTATGGGACAATACTACAATTGAATAGATCCATCCTCTACAAGCTCTTTGATGAAGTGGCAATGTATCTCAACATGCTTGGTACGCTTGTGGAAGACTGGATTCTTGGCTTGTTTGAGAAACCCTTGATTGTCACAAAGTAGGGGTACTGGCTCCGTTTGTAACATGTGTTGGCTCTGTCTGCAACATCTTCATCTTTGAAAGAATCCTCCTAAGCCAAATCGCCTCACACGCTTCTTCCACTGCTCCTCGATATTCCACTTCCGTCGATGAAAGGGCCACTGCATGCTGCTTCTTGCTGGTCCATGTGACTGCACTCGTGCCAAGGTTGAAAACATATCCAGAGGCAGATTTTATATCATCCACACAACCTGCCCAATTGGAATTTGTATACCCACACAGCCTAGGGTCTTTGTTTCTGCTGTATAGAATGCCAAAGTCAAGTGTCCATTTCACATATCTCAACACTCTCTTTGTGCAATCCAATGTTCTACCTTTGAAACTGTCATGAATTTGGAAATGAAGCTCACAATGTAACTCAAATGAGGCCTATTGTTTGTAAGATATATTGAGCTCCCCACTAGCTTCCTATAGACTGACTCATTAATTGCCTTAGAGTCATTCTTGGCTGAAAGCTTCATCCCTTTCTCCATAGGTGTAGATGAGATTTTACAATGTCATTATGAACCTATTAAGCAAACTCTCGACATATTTTGTTTGAGGGACAAAAATGCTGCTACTTGTTTGCCAAACTTCTACACCTAGACAATAATATAGGAGGCTTAGATCAATGATGTCAAAAGCTTTACTCATATTACATTTGATATATTCAATAACACTTGCCTCACTACCTGTAATAATGACGTCATCTACTTAAATGACCAATATAATGATATCATTACCAGTGCTTTTGATGTATGGATGGGAATCTAAAGGACTCCGTTGGAATCCCTGTTCATCCATGTACTTGTCAATCTTAATGTACCATGCTCAGGGTGCCTTCTTTAGGCCATATAGAGCCTTCTTTAGTTTGCAAACAAGATGCTCCTTTCCTTGAACTTGAAACCCATGTGGTTGATACATGTAGACCTCTTCCTCCAAATCACAATTGAGGAAGGCACTCTTCACGTCCATCTCTAATGGAGCTTCCATCCAAACTATGTTGCCATGGCTAGAACTAATTAGATGGTGTTCATCTTTGTTGTAGGAGTAAAGGTCTCCTCATAGTCAATGCCATCTCATTGAGAGAACCCTTTTGCAACCAACCTTGTCTTGTACTTGTCAAGTGTGCCATCTTCCTTGTACTTGACCTTGTATACCCATTTGTAGCCAATGGGTTTCTTCCTTGGTGGAAGAATTGTGAGATCCCAAGTTTGATTTTTCATTAGAATTTCATGTTCAACCACCATGGCCTTCTCCCATCCAGGGCCCCCTTTTGCTTCCTCAAACACCTGTGGCTCATATACTTCTTGAACATTGGCCATTAGAGCAATGTTAACTATGTTTGGTTTCTATCTGCTCTTACCTCTCGATGATCATCCTGTTGATGATTGCAGCTATGTGAGACATTGTCCAGCTTACAAACTTGAGAGATGTTGATGATTGCAGCTATGTGAGACATTCTCCAGCTTACAAACCTGAGAGAAAGCCCTTGAGAGGGGTGTGTGGTTCCTATCTGAGACAGAGCTGGAACGTAGAGATGGCCTCCTCCTTACAGAGAATTGAGAAGAACTCTAGATTATTCTCCCGTGTAATGCAATGAGAGAGGAGATCTGCTGAGTTGGACGTGCCTGTGGCTGAGCACAAGGTGAACATGTGAAATCCCAAAGTGTTGGGTGCATTGTCATGAGAACAGAAATGAAGATGATGTATTAGCCTCCTCTGAGCATAAGAGTTGATGAGAAACTCCAGATGACTCTCCTGTGTAATGCAGTGGGAAAGAAGATCTGTTGAGTGGACGAGCACAGGTGAACGTGATCCTAGTGGATGAGCACTAGTGAAGAAGTGGTTCTTCTATGTAATGCAATGAGCCAGAGATATGGACATCCCTATGGATGTGCCCCTAGTGGATGAACATTAGTGGGTGTACAAGATCCCTTGCTATATTGTTCAAGAGTCAGACCCGCTTGTAACCCTAATTGTAATGTAAAGGGTACAAGTCGGCCCCACCTTAATGTGATTAATAATTAATGTAAAAGATGATTAATCTAGTTAATATTAATTATATTGTGAGCTAGTGAGGTCGGCCCTGTTGTGTCGATAGACACTTCTGTTGACAGGTCCAATCTAGTAGTAAAGGTAAATTCCCCATTGAGGAATCATATCTTTCAAGTGAGTTTGGAAATTTCAGCAAGTACACCTTCTTGGGAAAAGTGCGCACCTCTCTTGGGCACTAGTATTCTAGGGTTTGAGCACCCTTTTGTGTGCTAGGTTTATTGGTGATGAAGGTTTTTCTCTTGAAGATTGTAGCAAAGGATTTTGGCTGGGTTTTCTTCCCTTGTTGAGAAGGGTTTCCCAGGATACTTTTTGTGTTCTTGTGCATGGTGTTTCTTCTTGTGATCTTGGTTGTTGCAACATTATTGGTTATGGTTAAGTGAAATGCTAAAATGGAATGAAATTCATGCTTAACCTTGCTTATTAAAAAAAATCAACATGGTATTACAACATAGGTCTTGAAGAACTCTTTGCACAAGCATCTACCAGTCTCCTCTCTTTTCTACAGAACCGTACGACCCTCCTAGGGTTTCCAGAAAATTCGTACGACCCTCCTTTCTGAGATGTTTCAACCCTTAATACTTGAATGTTGGGGCCAATTTTGGCATAGGAGAGTACGACCTCCTCCAACGCACCTCCAGAGACTCTCAGAGTGAAATTCTGAGCTTTTTGAAATTTTGGCCCTAGGGTTTCTAGGGTTTCGCTAATTTCTGTAGAAATTTCAAGATTAGGGTTTCTGCAACTCATTGAAGGAGCTCTTCAACTCACCGGTGTTCTCCTATATTTCAAAGGCTTATTGTTGGCAGTCATAAGCCCAACAAAACCTAAAAGTGCTAGCCTAGCCTAGCCGTTAGGTTTTCTAGCCCAAGGGTTTGTGAAGAATCTAAAATTATGATGGACATAACTATGATGGAAGATAAGCTTGATGGATCTAGCAACTTCAAGTTCCTGGAAGACAAGACTTTAGAGGAAGGCTTATTGTGGGTGATACAAAAAGGTGACACTATGACTACCCTCTTCATGAAGATGTCAAGAGGACAGAGATTAGCCAGGTGCCATTGGAGAAATCATATTAGCACCCTCAGGTATGCACTTGTATATATATTATTTGTATCATTGTCATGAGGGAAATTGTAGGAGGAAGGAACCTTTTGTTGAAGTCATGGATCCAGAGGGATCTCAATGCATTAAGAGGAACAACACACTGGAAGTGAAGACTCCAGGTTTGATTGTTGTAATTGTCATTCCCCTAAACCTATATTTCTAAAGGTTGCTACATTACCAGTAGGTGTTGTAACTGTGACAACAATCCTTAAATTGTTTTGATTCTAGAGATGTACTCATTATTCTCCTTTAGGAGATATTCTTGTTTTAGTTCCTCTTGTTTTCTTGTTCCAAACAGGTTAACAACACATGAAGATGTTTATCCTTCAGAGGGAGTCACTTGACTCAGAGGGAGTCAAAACTATTTGAGAAAGAGGAAGAATAGAACCATCATTGAGGCAATCAATGCAATAATGCATGATCATAATCTTTCTATGATTCAATGGGTAGAAGCATGCATGGCACAGTATATGTTCAGAACAAGAGCCTTCACCAGACTTTGAAAAGCATAACTCCCGAAGAAGCCTTCACTGGAGTGAAGCCTGAGGTTGAACACTTCAGGATATTTGGGTGCCCAATGTATTTTCATGTACCCAAAGAGAAGAAGTCCAAGCTAGACCCTTCAGGAAGAAAGGATACGTTTATGGGATAACAAAGATTCTTCGAAGACATTCCAGACCAGTGTATTTTCATGTACCCAAAGAGAAGAAGTCCGAGCTAGACCCTTCAGGAAGAAAGGATATGTTTATGGGATAACAAAGAATCTTCGAAGACATTCCAGATCGACATCCCTGGTTAGAGACAGATTGACACAAGCAAAGCAGTTGTCCTTAAAAAAAGAGGAGATAACCTTTCAAAGATCCAAAGAATCTCAGATGGAGATTGACAGTGAGACAATACCTTCTCCCCCTTCAACAGTTTATAGCCTGAGTGGGCCTAATGGTTAAGAACATGTGTTTCCTCTTAAGAGGTCACAGGTTCAAATCCAGAGGGGGGTAGGGTTTGTATACCTTCATAGACTTTACCAGTCAAATTGCTGGGCGGAGGGGGGTCCCTTGTCCCACAAACAAGGGGGTCTCATACACCAATTCGGTGTGGTGGCTTGGCCGTGACCTTAAAAAATAGATTATTATTATTATTATTATTCCAGTTGATCTAGTTGCTCCAGGTGATATGTTTAGAGATATTGCAGTAGGGCATAAAAGGCCTACCTAGGCTCACTCTGCAGGAGGCGGAGAAACATACAAGCCTCTCAAGGCACATCCCGAGAAAGCAAAAGAGATTTTCGAGCTATCCTTTAGTCATGAGCCACTTCATTAATTCCGAGCCTCCTTGTCTTGGAGAAGCAATAGGAGAACAGGTATGGCAAGATGCCATAACAAAAGAATACCAATATATCTTAAAGAATGATGTATAAGATATTGTTCAGGGACCAGAAGGGAAGCCTGTGGTGACTTCCAAGTGGATCTATAAGATCAAGCATGCAGCTGATGGAAGTGTCGAGAAATACAAAGCGAGATCTATAGCCAGAGGATTCTCACAAACAGAGGGAGTTGTCTACGATGAGACACTTGATCTAGCAAGCCCACTACACTTCCATCTGTACTACCATCCATGAGTTGGAAACTATATCAGATGAATGGATTCTTGATGAGTTTGGGTCTCAGCAAGAGTATTGTTGATCCAAAACCTATATTTCTAAGTCAAGGACTATGACAGAGGACTAATGAGATTTTTCTAAGTCAAGGAAAATATATAGTGGGAATATTAAAGAAGTTTAGTATGACAGAATACAAAACCACCGTGATGGATTTAAAGAAAATGAATGATGATGCTTCAGACGGGAGTGATACACAACTGATTGGACCATTGATGTACCTAGCTAACACCAGTCCTGATTCATGCTTTGTAATGAATGTACTTAGACAATTCATGAGCAAGTCGAGATAGACTCACTTGATAGCAGTAAAGCATATACTGAGATATGCCCCCAGTGTGAACTTGAGTTTGCAGGATATGCAGATACAGATTGAGTAGAGAGTACAGTGGACTGGAAGAGAACATCTGGTTGTTGTCTTACCATAAAAGTTGTCATGGTTTCCTGATGCAGCAGGAAACGAAATCTCTGTGGCCTTGAATACCACAGAAGCAGAGTATGTATCATTGAGTGTGCGAAGCAGTATGGCTTCACAAGATTTTGACAGATTTACTTGATCATGAGATGGATCCTATGATGATAATCAGAGCTGTGTGTAAAGATCTTTTGAGAACCGAGTGTTTCATTATAGATCGAAACATGTTGAGATAAAACATCATTATATCAGAGATATGATGCAGAGGAAAATAGTACACATGCAATACCTTCCTACACATGAGCAAATTACAGACATCTTCACCAAATTAACTTGGTGAAGAATACCTCCCTAGTTGAGAGGCACTGTTGATGACTACAGCCAAGACAAAGTTCAATGTATATCTGTGTGAGACTTGGCATGATGAAGAATGCCTCCCTAGCTGAGAGGGAGTGTTGATGATTGCAGCTATGTGAGACATCCTCCAGCTTACAAACCTGAGAGATGTTGATGATTGCTGCCATGTGAGACATTCTCCAGCTTACAAACTTGAGAGAAAGCCCCTGAGAGGGGTGTGTGGTTCCTATTTGAGATAGAGCTGGAACGTAGAGATGGCCTCCTCCTTACAGAGAGTTGAGAAGAACTCCAGATGATTCTCCTGTGTAACACAGTGAGAAAGGAGATCTGTTGAGTTGGACGTGCCTGTGGCTGAGCACAAGGTGAACATGTGAAATCCCAAAGTGCTGGGTACATCGTCATGAGAACAAAAAGAAGATGATGTATTAGCCTCCTCTGAGCAGAAGAGTTGATGAGAAAATCCAGATGACTCTCCTTTGTAATGCAGTGGGAAAGAAGATCTGTTGAGTGGACGTCCCTGTGGATGAGCACAGGTGAACGTGATCCTAGTGGCTGAGCACTAGTGAAGAAGTGGTTCTTCTGTGTAATGCAATGAGCCAGAGATATGGACATCCCTATGGATGTGCCCCTAGTGGATGAGCACTAGTGGGTGTACAAGATCCCTTGCTATATTGTTCAAGAGTCAGACCTGCTTGTAATCCTAATTGTAATGTAAAGGGTACATGTCGGCCCCACCTTAATGTGATTAATAATTAATGTAAAAGATAATTAATCTAGTTAATATTAATTATATTGTGAGCTAGTGAGGTTGGCCCTGTTGTGCCAATAGACACTTCTGTTGATAGGTCCAGTCTAGTAAAGGTAAATTCCCCATTGAGGAATCATATCTTTCAAGTGAGTTTGGAAATTTGAGCAAGTACACCTTCTTGGGAAAAGTGCGCACCTCTCTTGGGCGCTAGTCTTCTAGGGTTTGAGCACCCTGTTGTGTGCTAGATTTATTGGTGGTGAAGGTCTTTCTCTTGAAGATTATAGCAAAGGATTTTGGCTGGGTTTTCTTCCCTTGTTGAAAAGGGTTTCCCAGGATACTTCTTGTGTTCTTGTGCATGGTGTTTCTTCTTGTGATCTTGGTTGCTGCAACATTATTGGTTATGGTTAAGTGAAATGCTAAAATGG
>ML786216.1:444789-463728 GCA_009831015.1 Picea engelmannii | reverse complement strand
TCACTTTCTAATTTAAAGTTCACTTTACCACTTATAAAGTGACTTTATGAAAAAGACCCACTTTTAAGTTGTGGACCACATTCCTAGGTAAAAGTTTAAAAACCCATAGGAACCACTTGTCCAAGGTACAATCTTCATTAAAAATTCAACATTTTGAGCTAACCGAGACAGGTAGGTCATGTTAAGATGCCCATATCTTTGATGCCAAAGTGTACTAATGTCTGATGCACTCTTGGCTGCGAATGCATGCTCCTTGACCTATCCAATGTCAACCGATCTGAATAGTCCATGATCCTCCACACTAAGAAATAATTTTCTTGGTCTCTTTGTCAGTATGTAGCCATTTGTGATTGCTAAAGTTGACATCTAGCTGGGGGTAGTGTCTCATAATCAGACTAGCTGATAGTAGATTAAGCTCCATGCTCAGTACATAGTACACATTTCAGAAAATCAACATTTTCCCTCCAAAGGGAATTTGCACATTCCCTTTGCCAACTACTGTGTATTCTTCCCCATCATCGAAGATTACTGAATCTTTGGAGGAACAAGCAGTATACTCCATGAACTAATCCTGCTTGTTGGTGAAGTGTTGTGATGCACCTGAATTGATCTACCAAGTGGATGACTTGAACTGATCTGTTGGCCGCTTGGCCATGAATGCATAGAAGGATGATTCCTTCTCCTCTGCCTGCTCTGCAACATGAGCCTTTTTCTGAGGCCCTCCCTAGTTGGTTTCCTAATCAACCAACCTCTTTCTGCAGTGTTTCTTTATATGGCCCACCTTGCCACAGTAGTGACATGTGATGTTCTTTGGATTCCGGTTGCATCTTCACCGCTACCTTGATCTTTCTTCTTTTCCCATTTGCCTTTGCCCTTGACATTGGCTGCAAAGGCCTGCTCTGAACCCTCTGTCTCACTGCTGCGACTGAACTATTTCTTCTATCTGTCCTCCTATAAGAGCGTATTGCATAGCTCATCAAACTTTAAATCAACATTCATAGTGGTGATGTTCAGGTTCTCAATAAAGTGCTCGTAAGCACGTGGTAAGCTTTTCAGCGTGATTACCTCCATGTCCTCTTTTTCCATCTTCCAACCAATGGCAGAGAACTGTTCACTGATATCCTTGATCTTGAGTAAGTGCTCCTGTAATGATGCACTCCCATACATCATGATCGAAAACAACATATTTTTCCGGAAGAAGGCTATGACCTTGTTCAAAGTCTCATGCAACTCTTTGAAATGCTTCCAAATCTCTATTGAAGTCTTCTTGGTTTGGACCTTCGGAAGCATTTTTTCTGTCGTATACAACTTAAGTAGCATTATTGCTTTTTTGTCTTGCTCATTAAACTTGCCCTGGTCTCTACCTGTAACTTGTGGTCGAGTATCGTTACCTAGAATGAGGGCGATAGTAGCGAAGCACTTGTACTCAAATATGGCCAACATAGGCTGCTTCCACGTATTGTAGTTCTTGCTAGAGAACATTGGCTGCCTTCGAGTGTGACGTTGGGTAAAAAGACCATGGATACAAGACAAAAATGCAGAAAAATAAATTGAAACAGAGTAAAATTCTGAAAATACCTGTTCCTCCACCCCACACTCTGCAATCCTGGAGTAAGAACAGCTGGACACTGGCTCTAAAAAGCAGTAGTAGCCACGTATTGCTGAAAAACATGTAGATTTCCTGATAAATCTGTCCAAAAAACAGCCACAAATCAACAGATTTTGACAAGTCTGCTTCAAATCAGCAACAAAACACAGAAAATACAGATTTCTGATCAATCTGCCCACAAAAAGCAGTTAAACACTAAAAAACTGTCGATTTCACCTTGGATCAGCTGAAAATCACCAAATCAGCAACCAATTCTTCCAGATCTGCAAATCTGGACAGCAATACCGGCAAGAACAGTCTCAATATTCTCCAAAATCCTCTGAATTGAAAAAAAATTCAGAAATTTTGGTGAAGAACCGGTCTGTACAGCTCCAATTTCTGTTTGGCAGTTGGAATTGTGAATTCATACAGTCGTACGGTGAAATGATGGCTGGAATTATTCTCGTACAACCCCGTACTGATCTTTTCGATGTTCATATGACCCATGTGTGAGCAGATTTATCATTGTCTGAAGTTTGTAGCGTCATATACCTGTACGGATTGGCAGCTGAGATTTATGGCTGTACGACGGTCATATGTCATATGGCTGTACAACGGTCATATGTCATATGGCTGAGCCGTATGCTTTTTAAAAATTCCCCCTCTTTGTTTTTCTTTTGTTTTGAACCTGGCCTTAAAACAAAGTTTTTCAAATGATCCTGATTTCGAATGATTCGAAATCCTTTTGGTCTTTGATGTGTCATGATGGTGATCCCTTGATTTGTCTTCGCCGGTAGCAGTCCCTAGGTCTTCACACTCACACAGACTCTGTGGCACCCAAATTGTTGAAGTCGCAAGAGTGAAAATCTTGTCTTTCAAAGCCCTAAGACTCTGGATACAACTTTGAGAATGCTGAGCTCTGATACCATAAAAAGATCACACAAACACATAAAGGAAATCAAGATTGCATATCTAATGAGAAAGCAAAAGCTTTCTTATGAGGGTTACAAGTTAGTCGAGTCAATTCACTTTATGAATGTGGGATAGATTGAGAAACACATTCAAGTGAAATAAAGCATAAAAGCATAAAATAAAGTCAAAGTGACTTTATTAATGCCTATTTCTAATATCTAATTGACCATTATAATCCGACGTGGAGTGGGAGAGAGAAGCAAAATTAGTTGGTAAAGACGGGAAGTGTAAGAGTCAACACACTCCCTGCCAAAGTGGATAGAGTTTGAGGGGTGTCAGAGTGGGAGGTGGGGAAGGGGGAAGCCATAAAGGGAGAAGTTGATGGATGCGTGATCAGCTAGAGGAGAAGGGGGAAGATGGGTTGGTGTTGTATGTTGTGAGGAAGTAGAACCTAGTTGGCCAAGACACAATCGACCACACTAGCACTGCCTTAGTGGGGAAACATGTGAAGCTAATGGATATAGTGTAGCAAGAGACATTGTTAAGGAGCAGTAAGTCATGAGATTCATTGAGTTGTAGAAGATACCTCCCATATGTTTTAAGGGGGCTCACACCATCATCCAAAACCTTATAAAGATCCATTGAGTTAGGGTTGATCTCTTGAAGACATAGGACATCTTCAAACATGTCATGAATTAGTACTTGTAAAGACCTGGTTTTGGCATTAAAGTAACAAAAGCATGGAGTAATGATAGATGTTTGGGTAGATGCCGAGGAAGGGGTTCACATCGGAGTTGGAGTGAAGTGCAAAGCTTGAGGATGTTGAAAGGAAGTAGCAAATGACAATGAATTTTTTTTTTTGAGAGGGGTATTCCCTCAGACAAATCCACCTGAATCTAGCATGCTCATTGGAAGCGACTAGAGAAAATCTAGCTTGAAGGGAATCTCATATAAGGCATGCCACACTCAATCCTTGAATGCCATTGGAATGACAAGTCTCTTGTGTACACACTGAAGTCTAGTGATAACCTATAATAGTAGGGGGCTTTGGCTTGTGATTGGCATGGGTCTTGGTGAGGAGTGGGAGGTGGGGAAGGGGAAGCCATAAAGGGAGAAGTCTCATATAAGGCATGCCACACTCAATCCTTGAACGCCATTGGAATGACAAGTCTCTTGTGTACACGCTGAAGTCTAGTGATAACCTATAATAGTAGGGGGCTTTGGCTTGTGATTGGCATGGGTCTTGGTGAGGAGTGGGAGGGGAAGCCATAAAGGGAGAAGTTGATGGATGCGTGATCAACTAGAGGGAGAAGGGGGTAGATGAATGGTGTTGTATGTGGGAAGTAGAACCCAGTTGGCCAAGACATAGTCGACCACACTAGCATTGCCACAGTGGGGGAACATGTGAAACTATTGGAATTAGTGTAGCAAGAGACACTGTGAAGGAGCAGTAGTAAGTCATGAGATTCATTGAGTTGTAGAAGATGCCTCCCATATGTTTTAAGGGGCTCACACCGTCATCCAAAGTTTTATAAAGACCCATTGAGTTACGGTTGATCTCCTGAAGACATAGGACATCTTCAAACCTGTCATGAATCAGTACTTGTAAAGACTTGGTTTAGACATTAAAGTAACAAAAGCAGGGTGTAATGATAGATGTTTGGGTAGATGTCGAGGAAGGCGTCCCTATCGAAGTTGGAGTGAAGTGCAAAGCTTGAGGATGTTGAAGGGAAGTAGCAGATAAAAATGAAAAATTTCTCGAGAGAGAGGGGCATTCCCTCATATACAAATCCACTTGAATCTAGCATGCTCATTGGAAGCGACTAGAGAAACTGTGGCTTGAAGGGAATCTCATATAAGGCATGCCACACTCAATCCCTGAACGCCATTGGAATGACAAGTCTCTTGTGTACACGCTGAAGTCTATTGATAACCTATAATAGTAGGGGTCTCTGGCTTGTGATTGGCATGGGTTTTGGTGAGGTGTGGGAGGTGGGGAAGGGGGAAGCCATAAAGGGAGAAGTTGATGGATGCATGATGAGCTAGAGGGAGAGGGGGGAAGATGGATTGGTGTTGTATGTGAGGAAGTAGAACTTAGTTGGCTAAGGCATAGTCGACCACACTAGCATTGCCACAGTGGGGGAACATGTGAAGCTATCGGAATTAGTGTAGCAAGAGACACTGTTAAGGAGTAGTAAGTCATTAGATTCAACAAGTTGTAGAAGATGCCTCCCATATGTTTTAAAGGGGCTCACACCATCATCCAAAACTTTATAAAGATCCATTGAGTTAGGGATGATCTCCTGAAGGCATAGGACATCTTCAAACATGTCATGAATTAGTACTTGTAAAGACTTGGGTTAGGCATTAAAGTAACACAAGCATGGAGTAATGATAGATGTTTGGGTAGATGTTGAGGAAGGGGTCCCCATAAGAGTTGGAGTGAAGTGCAAAGCTTGAGGATGTTGAAGGGAAGTATCAGATGGTAATGAAAAGTTTCTCTCTCGAGAGGGGCATTCTCTCATAGAAAAATCCACCTGAATCTAGCATGCTCATAGGAAGCGACTAGAGAAAATTTGGCTTGAAGGGAATCTCATATAAGTCATGCCACATTCAATCCCTGAACGCCATTGGAATGACAAGTCTTTTGTGTACATGTTGAAGTCTAGTGATAACCTATAATAGTAGGGGGCTTTGGCTTGTGATTGGCACGGGTCTTGATGAGGAGTGGGAGGTGGGTAAGGGGGAAGCCATAAAGGGAGAAGTTGATGGATGCATGATCAACTAGGAGGGGGGAAGATAGATTGGTTTTGTATGCGAGAAAGTAGAACCTAGTTGGCCAAGACATAGTCGACCACACTAGCATTGCCATAGTGGGGGAACATGTGAAGCTATCGGAGTTAGTGTAGCAAGAGACATTGTTAAGGAGCAGTAAGTCATGAGATTCATTGAGTTGTAGAAGATGCCTCCCATATCTTTTAAGGGGGCTCACACCATCATCCAAAACTTTATAAAGACCCACTGAGTTAGGGTTGATCTCCTAAAGACATAGAACATTTTCAGACATGTCATAAATTAGTACTTGTAAAGACTTGGTTTGGGTATTAAAGTAACACAAGTATGGAGTAATGATAGATGTTTAGGTAGATGTCGAGGAAGAGGGTCCCCATCGGAGTTGGAGTGAAGTACAAAGCTTGTGGATGTTGAAGGGAAGTAACAGATGCCAATGAAAAGTTTCTTGAGAGAGAGGGGCTTTCCCTCATAGACAAATCCACCCGAATCTAGCATGCTCATTAGAAGCAACTAGAGAAACTCTAGCTTGAAGGGAATCTCATATAAGGCATGCCACACTCAATCCTTGAAAGCCATTGGAATGACAAGTCTCTTGTGTACATGCTGAAGTCTAGTGATAACCTATAATAGTAGGGGGCTCTGGCTTGTGATTGGCATTGGTCTCGGTGAGGAGTGGGAGGCGGGGAAGGGAGAAGCCATAAAGGGAGAAGTTGATGGATGCATGATGAGCTAGAGGGAGAGGGGCGAAGATGGATTGGTGTTGTATGTGAGGAAGTAGAACCTAGTTGGCCAAGACATAGTCGACCACACTAGCATTGCTACAGTGGGGGAACATGCGAAGCTATTGGAATTAGTGTAGCAAGAGACACTGTTAAGGAGTAGTAAGTCATGAGATTATGTTTTAAGGGTGCTCACACTGTCATCCAAAACTTTATAAAGATCCACTGAGTTAGGGTTGATCTCCTGAAGACATAGGACATCTTCAAACATGTCATGAATTAGTACTTGTAAAGACTTGGGTTAGGCATTAAAGTAACATAAGCATGGAGTAATGAGAGATATTTGGGTAGATGTTGAGGAAGGGGTCCCCATTGGAGTTGGAGTGAAGTGCAAAGCTTGAGGATGTTAAAGGTAAGTAGCAAATGACAATGAAAAATTTCTCGAGAGAGAGGGGCATTCTCTCATAAACAAATCCACCTGAGTCTAGCATGCTCATTGGAAGTGACTAGAGGAGCTTTGGCTTGAAGGGAATCTGATATAAGGCATGCCACACTCAATCCCTGAACGCCATTGGAATGACAAGTCTCTTGTGTACACATAAGTCTAGTGATAACCCATAATAATAGGGGGCTTTGGCTTGTGATTGGCATGGGTTTTGGTGAGGAAAAATAGGTTGAGATGTAAACACATCCCAAAAAGTGCTTGGAGAAGACCATATGATGCCATTACAGTGCCAACAAGCAAAGGAGATGGAGGGTGACCCAAACACGTCCTAACGAGAGTGTCATTGGCCGACCAAGAACGATAAGATGACTATTACCTTCTGAGTAATGTAGGAGGAGAAATGAATTTAATATGAAACAAATTAATTAATGATCTTAATATGTGGTGTGTATGATGTCTCTACTAGACTTGAATATAGAGTGATGATCAATTAAAGTAAATCATTAGAGTTGCATTTGAAATTTTGGCAAATGCTGTATTTTATCTGATATCACATGTTTGAGATTTTTTGATTAATATTCTTTATGAAACTTGAAGATCAAAACAACAAAGCTAAGTAGCCAAGGGGAATGTTTTTCTGATTAATATTCTTTGTGAAACCTGAAGACCAAAACAATAAAGCCAAGTAGCCAATGGGAATGTGAACTAAGGATGGAAATCTTCCATGTTAAGTTGTCAAAATTACTGCTTGTAGCTTAGTAACTGTGTAATGATGCCAATATCCGCCATGTAAAATCTAGTATTATGTTATGCCACTTATTATCATGCCTATAAATTTATGCCACTACCTTATTTTGAAGATTCCCAGTGTAAAAGTTTTCATTCGACTGAAGTTGATTGTTGTGATATAGTGAACATGTTTCGTAGAGAAATACTAGAATTTTGGCAAATTTGATATGAAGAATTGGGCTTTTCTGTTTTTGTTCTAATTGTCTGACCACAAAACCTCTTGGACATTGTGCATTAACTTGAAGATTCTCATTGTAAAATTAGATTGTTGTATCCTAAGTTACAGGGTTCGCCGAACCTAAATCTTAAGGTTTGAAATTCAGCGAACCTCAAGGTTTGCCGAACCTAATGCCGAACTTGAACGAACTTGAATGCGTGACCGAATTCTAACCTTAGGACGGATTTTAGGGAGAATTTTATTGAGGTTTGGGATGAGGTTTTATTAGGGTTCAATATGTATAGCCGAACCTAAAGTCGAACCTCATCTGAACCTTATTGGAAAATTCGAACCCGAATCGAACCTAATCGTTGCCGAACCCGAACTCGAACCCGAACCGTGTGACTTAGGTTGTATCATAATGACATGTTTACAAGTGAACTAATGGAATTTTGGCAAATTTGAACAGAAGAACTGGGCTTTGTTTAGGTTCTAATTATCTGACAACAAGAAATTCTTGGACATTGTGCGTAGTTGATACTTTATATTTGTATCAGTATATATCCTATTTGTTTTATCTGCGCTTTAATTAGTCAGATGTCATTAAAGCATCTCCATACTAATAGTAATTTTACATCTCCACTACAATACAATTCTCCAACAAGATAGTTTTACCATTTTTTGGCTATGATGCAATGAAGTTGTATGAGAGGATAGACTAAGCCATATGGTTTCAGATAGACTTGATAAAATATGGTGGTTTGTAGAATACTAAGGATATACGGGTCGAAATATGGTAGTCTATTGGAAAATTAGAGTTTCTTTTATATCCTGTGTGTTAAGATGGGCAACAATTGATTGGAGTTTGGCTTTTAAAGCCTAATTCTGCCGTATGAAATGGTTGGATGAACTTCATGTAATTTTCCAAACGGAAGAAACGATGAAACATGACAGGCCTTGAATAACTCCAGGCTTGAATGAATTTTATTAATGTAATCCACATATAAATACATTGAGATATGACCTTTGGTTTCATCTTCCAAGAGGTCTAATGACTTCTTATTCACCCATGACTCTTCATATTTCTCCTAAATGAATAATAATAATATTTACAATACACCATAATCCCTAGGATTAAGTATCTAACATCACCCCCTTTATTTCAAAGGGGTGTTTGTGAGTCCAAACATATTTTTGAATTTTTCAAACTTTTTTCTTCCAAGCACTTTGGTGAAGATGTTTGCAATTTGCTCACTTATGGAACAATGTATCAAATGAATGATCTTGGCCTCTACATGATGTCAGATTGAATGGTACTTCGTGTTGATGTGCTTTGTTCGATTATGGAATCTAGGATTCTTGGCTAACTTGATTGCATTCATCTGTTTTTCCTACAAATCCTCCATTACCTTCCTGAGCCACACAATCTCCTCTGTTGCCTATGCAGCGACCACATATTCTACCTTTGTAGTGGAATATGTTGGAATGGACTGTTTGTGTGATCTCTAAGAGATATCTTCTGATCCAAGACTCATGAGGTATCTTGAAGTAGATACTACTCCATTCTCTTTATCCCCATCAAAATTTGAATTTGTATATTTAACTAGTTTGAAGTCCTCCACCCTAGAGTATTTGAGCCCAAGTCGTGAGTTCCCCTCAAGTATCTTAGAACTCTCTTTGCAGCACACCAATGTCCTTTACAAGTTTTTTTGCATGAACCTAGAAAGGATCCCAACTGCAAATGAAATATCAGGTCTACTAGTGGTAAGGTAGATGAGACTCCCCACAAGCTGTCTATATTTAGTTGCATCCTCAAATTCATTTCCTTCTTTTGATGCTAGCTTCAAATTTTCCTCCATTGGAGTAGAGCGAAGATTATAATCAACTATGCCAAATTTATTCAACAACTCTCCAATGTACTTTTTTGGGGAGATGAATATATACCTTGGATTTTAAGTTACTTCAATACCTAAGTAGTGAAGATGTTCCATGTTTGTCATTTCAAAACCCTTCTTCAATTCTTTCTTTATGGATGCAATATATGCTTCATTTTTCCCTATTATCAAAAAATTATTTACATACACCACAAGATGTACAATAGTTTTCCCAACTTTCTTGACAAACAAAGTTGCATATCAAGATTAAAATGATTGAAATTGATCTTCAAAGGATGCTCAGTTAACATTTCATACCATGCGTGAGATGCTTGCTTTAGGCCATACAAATACTTGATGAGCTTGCATACCTTATATTTTTGACCATTCACAACAAATCCTTTTGGTTGAGACATGTAGACATTCTTTTTCAAATCTCCATTCAAGAAAGATGTCTTCACATCCATGCGATGAATCTTCCACCTATTCTTCGCTGCCTAAGCCACCAATGCACGAATGGTAACCCATGTTAATGTGGGGGAAAAAGTCTCCTCATAGTCTATGCCTTCTTTCTGTGCATATCCTTTTTCCACAAGCCTCGCCTTATGCTTGTTAAGTGAGCTATATGATTTGTACTAGTTCTTGTAGACCCACTTGCAGCCAATTGGTTTGGTTACAAATGGAGGATCTACCAACTTCCATGCTCATGTTGGTGTGGAGGTAAAAGTCTTCTCATAGTCTATGCCTTCTTTCTATGCATATCCTTTAGCCGCAATCCTCACCTTATGCTTGTCAAGTGAGTTATCTGATTTGTGCTTGTTCTTGTAGACCCACTTGCAGCCAATTGGTTTGGTTACAAATGGAGGATCCACGAACTTCCATGTCCCATTCTTGATGAGAGCATCATATTCCTTTTGCATAACTTCTTTCCATTCATCACGAGAAACAAATTCTTCAAAGGAAGTTCGTTAAAAGTTAGTAGATAAATTCAATTTACAATCATATGAAACTTCCATATCATTGACATCATCTGAATCTGAATCATCTACATCACCTCTATTGTCTTGTCTTGTTGAACTTCTAGTTTCTGTTTTTCCAACCTCATCAGGATGAACACTTTCAAGTGTCTTCATGACCCACTTTGGGAATTTCTGTGATGGTCCAGGTTCCTTAGCTGATTGAGATGGTGATGCATTTCCATCAAGGTTCAACCTTTCAATCTTTTCAATTGTTGAATTTTAATGATTGCTAGGCTCAAGCATGAGGTTTATTTCATTTAGCATGTACTTGAACCATAAACAATGCAACAATACTATACACAAGTGCTGCAATAACCAAGATCACAAGAAGAATAACCATGCACAAGAACACAAGAAGTATCCTGGGAAAACCCTTCTCAAACAAGGGAAAAACCCAGTAATCCTTTGCTATATTCTCAAGAGAAGATCCCCCAACACCATAGACCTAGCACACAAGAGGGTGCTTACCAAAACTTAGAACCTAGCGCCCAAGAGAGGTGCGCACTTCAGTCGTACATGCACTTGCTGAAATTTCCAAATGACAAGTGAGAGTGTGTAATCCTCAATGGGGATTCACCTTTATTTATACAACTGACACAACAAAATGTGTCTATTGGCATAATAGGGCCGACCTCAATAACTCAATAATATAATTAATCATTACACAAATATTAATTATCTTTCACATATGGTGGGGCTGACTTGTACCCTTTACATCACAAATTAGGGTTACAAGTAAATCTTACTCTCAGACAATATATCAAGGATCTGACACGTCCACTAGTGCTCAACCACTAGGGACACGTCCACCTGTGCTCAACCACATGGATGTCCTACTCAATAGATCACTCAACTGAGTCCACATGAGTACCATCTCAAGCCGACTCAACTGAGTCCACAGGAGTACAAGGCAGGAGACCATCTCAAGCTGACTCAACTCAGTCCAGAGGAGTACAAAACAAGAGACCACACATCATCACAACTCATTCCAGAGTCTGACGCACACCCATCACATGGGCACACATCGTCTCAACTCAGTCCAGAGGAGAATGACACACCCATCACATGGGCCCTCTCACAGATCGACTCAACTCAATCCAGAGGAGAACGACCTGGAGAATGTCACACAACGCTGCAATCATCAACATTAATCACATCATCCAATTGAACCTTCTGTTCTGATGAAGTGGTTGGATCTTCTACATGAGGGGGAGATGGCACTTCAAAAGGAGATTCCAAAGATTGATCCAAGATAGTGATCCCCCCTTCACGATGTGGAATCTCATCATCAAACTCATGATATGTCTTTACATGGGTAAACCTATCGAGATGATCAAGCTGTCGCTCAACAATATTGTCATTTTTAGCAGATTCAAGAAAAATCACATCTTTGGAAATAAAGAACTTTTTATCTACCTCATCGTAAAGATGACATGTCTCGATGGTATTTGAGTACCCCAAGAAGATGCACCTTTGACTCCTTGCACCTAGTTTGTTTCTTTGCTCCTTAGGAATTAAGGCATAACAAGTGGAATTGAAAACCCTGAGAAGCCTCACTGAAAGAATGCGGTTATACCACATTTCATAAGGAGTCTTGTTCCCAAGAGCATGAGATGGACTTCTATTTCTCAAATACACTGCACATAGAACTGCATCACCCCAAAACATTAGCTTCACATTCTTAAACAATATCATGGAACGTATTGTATTCAAGGGTGTCCTATTCATTCTTTTTGCTAACCATTCTATTGAGGATTATATGGAACATTGGTTTGATGCTTAATCCCATGTTGGCAAAGATAGCTTTCAATACAAAGAGTGCCAATACGAGATTGTGCTTCATTTTCAATTCATACATGAAAAATTTTAAATGTTTCAAATGCTTGAGGTTTATGTTTCAACAAATAAACCCAATACATCCTGGTGTAATCATTAATAAAAGTTATGATATATTTATTACCAAAAGCATATGCAACAGACATGGGCCACACAAATAGAGTGTATCAACTCTAGCTTTCTACATGCTCTCGAAGTGGAATCCCGAAAAGGTTGCTTGCTCTATTTATCAAAGATACATGCATCACATTGCTTCAAATTCCTTGGAATGGTAGAGAAACTAGAAACACCATTTTTCTTCAACATACGAAGATTATCATAATTGATGTGCCCAAATCTAGCATGCCACAAGAGACTGGATGACAATGTACCTTCATCATGGTGAGATAGGTATGCAAAATTCTATGACTGTGCAAATGTCCCTTTCAACTTCAACAATCTTTCATACTCCCATCCTGTCATGATGATCATGTTGTTGAAAGACCTTATTTCAACTTTTCCATCAAACATGTGAATAGTATGGCCTTGCTGTCAAATGTGCACAAGAGATAGCAAGTTCCTCCACAACTTAGGAAGATGAAGAACATCATGTAAACAAAAATTCGGAAATCCAAGCAATTTGAATTTGATGGCACCAATTCCCATAGGTTTGAGACTGGATCTATTTGCAAAGTATATTGCACCCTTTACATTGTCATTCAATTCTTTAAAGAAGTCTCTCCATAAAGTTCATGTGGCAAGTAGCACCAGTGTCAAGCAAACATGCATCTATCCAAGAAGCAAATGAATTTTTGAACAAATCTTCATTTATGCCAATATTGCAATAAGTAATAACAAAATGAGCAGATTCAGGAGCTTTACCTTTTTCTTTCTTTTGTTCAAACTTTTTTTTTGATTTTCTCCCATGGGATCCTACATGTCTTTGCATCATGTCCATTCTTGTCACAATGAACATAGTGAAGATCAGATCTCTCACCTTGATTATGCCTCCCTCCTACCTCTGAAATACTTCTTTTCATGTCGTCTCTTACTATGTTCTCTAAAAGAATCATGTGATTGGTTCTTCCCTTTTTGAGCAAGGCACACAGTCTCTCCAGTGCAATGAATTGTCTTCTTCTTGAAAGCTTTCTCATGTTCTATAATTTTCTCCACCAAAGAGTCAAAATTGAGGGACTTCAATTGGCCACTAGCTTGAAGTGATTCAAGATTAGTGAGAATTGTGGGTAGAGGGTCTTAATAAAGGTCCTGAGAGCAATGCCTATCTCCACACCAACAACATCAATGTCATGCATGCTAGCTTTAATTTTGGATGCTAAAGCCGTGGGATCATTATCCTTCAACTCTAGGTTGAAAAGTTTCAACTACAATTGAATTAGCTCCAATTC
This sequence comes from Picea engelmannii, assembly GCA_009831015.1. Taxonomy (NCBI): domain Eukaryota; kingdom Viridiplantae; phylum Streptophyta; class Pinopsida; order Pinales; family Pinaceae; genus Picea; species Picea engelmannii. The sequence continues at coordinate 450,211 of ML786216.1, read as the reverse complement.
TGGATGTGAATCATAAAAATCTTTCAACTTCTTCAAAGCACCCCAAGAATCTTTGATAGATTTGAGGTGACGACTCACCTCTCCACTTACATAAGCAACAATCAAGGCATATGCTTTCTTATCTTTATTTTTCCATATTGCAAGCTCTTTATCTATTGTAGGTTTAACAGGTGAAGTATCTCCATCACAAATGCCATCTCAAAGATCATTGAAGATAAGAGTATGCTTGATGTTTCTTGACCATTCTAGATATTTTTTGCCACTGAGCACCACACCAACAATTGAGACAAGATAATGCATTTCATAAACAAAATCACTTCAAAAATATAAGCAATGTAAAATACACGTTTTCTCTTAAGTAGAAGATATAAAGCCAACCTCCTTTATACAAATCAGAAATTGATAGATTTCTGGCACCAACTGCTGCTCGCAATACAACTTCCTTCCCCACGATCTTTGCAATAACAATCTCCACAATACAATAATAATCTCTGCAATGGATGTAATGGAAAATGAATGAGGAACCCAGTTAGCTCTGTAGTTTGGAAGTTTGCCTTTCATATTGTAGTGTTTTGATGGCCAATATCTATCCCAACAACTTTCTATCCTCCACCGTTGGGTTATTTTGGAGATGTGAAATCAATGGCTCCCATTTCGGAGCTGTTGCAAATAAAGTGGGAGTTGCTAAATTGGTTTTAAGAGCTGTTCGTGCATTTCTCTCACTTGGAGGACACCCTCTTTCTTCCTAAGCCTAATTTCCTTGCTGGCAAGCGATTTCTCCTTCTCCATATGCTGTACACACCCCCTCTTGGGCGGATTTCTCATTGCTAGGTCGAATTTCTCTTGCCTGGATCGTAATTTCACTTACATGGGCGAATCCTTTGTATTGTTGGTCGTTTTTCATCACCCATAGGCCAAATGGTGGCCATATATTTTGTACATGCTGCACGTGGGCTCTCTTTCTCTCTCCTTAGAGTTACACGACTGACTGCTGGTCGACTTGTTCACTCTTTTGCTAAATCAAAGTCAAAGTAATGGAAATTAGGGTTTAGGGTTCATCTTGACTCCAAGAGAAGAGAAGCAGCTCCAAAGAGTATGCAACAAATAAATTGTTTAAAAATGAAGCAACGAGTGGGCAATATCATTTAGTTATCTAAAAACACCAAGGCTCTGATGCCACTAACAAGCCTTGAATAACTCCAGGCTTGAATGAATTTTATTAATGTGAGCCATATATAAATACATTGAGATATGACCTTTGGTTCATCTTCCAGGAGGTCTGATGACTATTCCTATTCACCTGACTCTTTATATTTCTCTTAAATAGATAATAATAATATTTACAATACACCATAATCCCTAGGATTAGGATTAGGTCAGTGGCAGTTCCTTACCACACGGATGTTACAAAACTTGGCCGAGTTGCCTAGTACTTCTGAGTCAAACTCGGTTCAGCACAGAAAATGCGCTGAACCAACTCATTGACAAGTCTAACTTGCTGTTATTGTGTTGACTTGCTGGCAACAAGTTTGACTCATGGATACTCTCTCGTCAAATTCTGACCTTCCAGTACTTGCTGTGTCTGAGTGTTTGACAGGTTGTTGAGTTTGATTTGCAAGTCCGATTAAAGACTTGGTGGGGCCCTTTATAGGTTTGTATAATGCAACCAGGAAAGAAAAAATTTCCATTCTGCCCAGAAAAATTACCCGAGTTTTTGTTGAACATGAGTTGAACTCTTACTCTTTAGGTTTGCTGAGTTTTTAACTGAGCAATATTTTGTAACACTGCAGAGACATCCATGTGCAAATTGTATTGACTTCAAAAATATTTTGGATATAATTCACATGATTGCACCGACTTCACTGCTTACTAATGCAGTGGCTATATAGAAGCCGCTGCATCTCTGGCAAGTTTGGATATCAATTGGAGGTCTATTGAAGTAATCAATACAAATTGTATTCAAAATGTCATTGCATGCTGTGTCATTGCCGACATCCTAAACAGGACATCCTCAGTGTTTATTTTGTCAAATCCAGAGTGGAAATCTGTTTTCATGGTAATGCGCTAAATGCTAGTTCAGCTGTTAAAATTTTTGATGGTCTACATCTTGAGATCCATCATCAGTAAAGTTGCAATTAGTCATAGATAAATCTGGCAAATGTGTCTGGGAAACAAACAAACAATTGGTTCATCAAGACTAGTGGAGTTGTGTCCATGTTCTCCTCCAAGTTTTGGTCTGATAATTCTGGGATGGATATAGTTAGTGTTTGGCATATATGGAAGTATACACCATTCTATTTGGAAACATGAAATGGATATAACATTTCTTTTATAACATAAAAGCAGGTCAAGGACTAATACTACAGAATTTTGTCAATGATGCTGTATTTGATCATGTGGCAGCAGACCAGTTCTGATCCCTCCTCCCATAGGAATCTGTAATGTAATTATGTAGATTCCAGTTGCTTTATTCTCTGGGTGTTAAATTGTATACGGGAAAAACAAATTGATGCTTGACCAAAAGTTGGGTTTTCCATTTGGGTTTCAATTGCCAAACAGCAGAATATCTACTGTAATTTGTTTTCCATAGTTATTTGTATCCTATACATGTGAATCTTCCCAAAAGTATTGCTGTATTTGGAATGGAATGAAGCTTTTTCCCACTATGACCTGACATCAGTAGGGTAGGACAACACTTCTTCCATGGAATCAGCGTAAATAATAATTGGGCCACATTAAATTTCAATTGAGAATATACGTGATGAGATGTTGCCAATTAGCATGATAGACCTGTTACTATTCTGCATGATAGGCAAAAATATCTGTTATGACCAAATCGAGTTGGTGCCTTTGAGATTAGTGTCTGCGACTCTGCACCATTGAATTCATGACTTGGTTGCCCTCACATATTTTTGGCAATAAGGTCAACTGATTGTCAGAAGTCTAGTTTATCTAAAGCGGCAGTGTTATATTCTCTAGAAAACACATGAGAGAACTCTCTACATCTAGTAGAATTTTATCCCACACCAGCACCCTGCAACACCCATGCAACACTGGATATCGATTTGATTATCCTAACCAAGATACCCAGAACGTAATATGCAATCCATGCTTTCAGGTGATGTCTGCATTTTCTGGCGTTTTGTATTTGATGCCCTAATTATCATGTCTTCAAAAATTTGCATTATGATAAATAGTTATAAAGACGGACTTCAAGACACAGGTATTGGTATGTTATGTACTTAAATAAATAAAATGGACAAAAGCGAGTTTCCATATCTAGGATTGAAATGATATTGAAGTCTTTAAATACCATGATAACACTCTTGACACTGTCAGTGATGGGAGATAGATTAGCCCTACTTGTCTTGACTCTCTCTTACCTCTCCAATGTTATTGGAGATGATATGTAATACCATACAAAATGTACTTTACAATCAGGTTACCTTTGGGGCAAAGAGCCACCGCAGAGGGGTATTTATTTCATGGAAAGTCATCTAGGACTTGGAATTGGCCTCATTTGCATAGAAGATTGTGTTAGCACAGAAGCAAGTCCACTGGGTTTTTAACTTGGGTCCATCATTGTTGCAATTGCTCTAACTTGCTGCTAGACCATATGGTTTACTTTTCTTAATTTTGAATTTGTTGTAGAGAGCTGTTTAGCTGTTAAAGAAGTTGTGCATAATATTTTGAATTCCAGTGAACCATGATTTTTGTAAATATAGAGCTAAATCTTCCAGCGAATAGAATTTGGCAGAATTATCCTTTTTCTTGTAACATATAAATCAATTTCTTAAGACAAACTTCTTTAGCTTTTCCTCCTGTAGGTCTGTCCATATTGGGTGCAAATATCTGACCTGAATCTTACAATTATATTTTGAAATAACGAGATTGTGACAGTGGAGTTGCCATCCATTGTTATGACCTGCATTTTTTCACCATTGACATGTAACGAAAAATCTTTATTTGGTGAGGCTTTGAACGGCTTGTCCTAGAGATTGTTTCATATCTATTAATAATACCAATAGGGTTCTGGTGCCTACCTCTGAAGAATGAGGCGTGCCTTCATAGATTATTTTGAGATTCAAAGAAAGAGAGGCAGATGGGAGATTCTGCGGGTTCTTGTTCAATTACTTGTTCATATGTCGACTCTGTAATTCTGTATGAGTTTAGGTCTTTGAACTAATTCTGATGTGAGTTCTTTGTTTTTGGAATACATTAGGAATTTTGTATTGGCCATCTATTAAATGAGCCCGAACCTCACAAGTTTTACGTAATGAGCATGCATGTGGATCATATTTTATGGGCCAATTTCATGTTATCCATGTAAAGTTGTTTTAAAATAAATCTAGTGATTTGTCCTCGTTATCATAAGACATTTTTTATTTCTCGAGCCTATCAATTCTATGCATGCCTTTCAGTTGGTTTCTCTCTCATGTTGTGGCTTCAAGAGGTTGAATCATGTCGAGGCCTTTCCTCGCTCATTGCAATCTAGTGCCATAGGGATTGTGAGTTACACTCGCTAAATCGTGAGTTTGACTCAGATTGGGTAAAGGAGTTTTTCTATCTTGACTTGAGTCAAGTTTGGGTTGACCAAGGTTGACTCATGATTAATTGTGAGCTATGTTGGGGTCCTATAATCATAGGTTTACTTGATTCTTCTGCTTATTTGGCGTTGTTCCCGTGATGAAGACATCTGGTTTACTGGGCTCGGTTAAATTCACTTCCTCCTCCCTCCATTTCGCTCGATCCTTCATCACCCTGTTGCATCATTCATCCACATCTGTGCAATTCACTTGTCCATTTATCCCATTGGCTACATCACGCCCACCACTCATCCCTACATAAAGGAGCTTAGGATAAAAAAACATTAGGTTAGTAATAAATGGTTAGTGGCGTTTTCTAATGCTTATTAGCCTAATAAAATTTGTTAGATTAATTAATTAATTATTAATAATTAATAATTAAGTTATTTTTTTTAGTAAATAGGTTAATAAGGTTAGTAATTAAATTAAATGTAGTTAGGTTAGTGCTTTATTAATCACATTAATTAAAAATTACATGAAAACAATAAAACAATAATATAATACATTAATTAAAAAACAAATAATAAAAATAAAACCAAACTATATAATTATAACAAAATAAAACAAAAAATAAATAATAAAAAATTAATAAACAAAACAAAACAAAAATTAAAAAAGAAAAACATTTAATAAATAAAACCAAAAACAAAATGAAAAATAAAATTAAAACACACTATCCTAAGTCTACAACCCACGATTTTTCTCATACAACTCGGACCCCCCCCTCACATCACTTCACCACAAGGGGGGTCCGAGTAAGTAGTATTGCCGAGGATGGGTGTCACCATATGGTGAACTCAGACCCCCCCCTCCTAATACCATTTACCACCTCAGGG
>ML786216.1:429394-441898 GCA_009831015.1 Picea engelmannii | reverse complement strand
CAAAAACCAATTTTTTTCGCCAGTTTGACCAGTCTGTTTCTGGGAGTGATTCCAGGCAAACGAAGATGAATTTTCAAAATCCGAGAGAGGTTTTTGTTCAACACGGGCTGAATAACAAAAACCTTTCCCAGAATTTACACAGGTGTCATAAGTTGGGAGAATTGAAGCCATCTTTGAGCCCTACTTTTCAGGCTTCCATATTTTCCGATTTCAGTCATGATTTTGCGGGAGTTGTTTCAGTGAGTTGAAGATAAATTTGGAAAAATCGAAAGAGGTTTTGTCCAGCACATGCTCATCTACAATAACCTCTTTTAGTTTATACATAGGTGTCACCATTGAGGAGAAACAAATGTCTGAAGTGTACCCCTATTCTCAGCAGATTCAACCCAGATTTCAGTTCAAATCTTTTAGGGATTTACTTGTTATTTTCGGTCAGGATGATTGAATTTGATCTCCCGAGCCTAAGGATTGTATTTGTTATTTATATCTATGTTTGTAATAGAGTAAGAAGAGAGTAGGATTAAAAAAGGCAGCAATACCAGTGTTGGGATGTAAGCTCACAGTGGGCATATTCTTGATCTCTAAGTAATAAAAATTGTGGGATTCTTGTGTTAAACACCTTGGTGATGTGTAATTCTTTATGTAACTGTTTTCCCTGTTTCCACCATCAATTTTCTTTCTGAATTATGCAACAGAGAAAAGAAGAACAAAATTCGTTGGAATATACGCTCTGTTTCTTGACTTTGGATAATTTAAATGTTTTCCTCTGATAGGCAGGTGGGAAATTCTTAATTGCTTCTCATCTGAATATTGATTTGTTTCATATTTCTTATTCTGCTTTCCATTCAAAGCCCAGAGATCCAGTGTTTTAGCTACCTTGCCCAGCTTCATCTTACAGAAAATGATTTGAATAGTTTGCTGTTGTGACTCCATTGCCCATGGTCTCCCTTCTTGGCCTTACTCCATTTCTCACAATCAAAGCCCTGTACAGTTATACCTAGCCTAATATCCAATCCAAACAAAGTTAAATCCGACAGAGAGATCCCTCTCTGAGTCATGGAGGGCTAGATCCTTGACTCCAAGTGGTTTTGTGGTTACCTTTGTCAATTTCACCTTCAGCCTGAGAAATTACAGAGTGCTAACAAGCTAAACTTGGTTTGACCAAGTCAAACTCTGTCGATGATTTATAAAATCCTTAAAAACTCTTTTTTTGCATTTTTTTCTCACACTACAAAAACAAGTGGCAAACAAACTGAAAGGTGGAGACACCGAGGCACCCATGTCACCCATTGAGGCACATAGGGCATCCATTAACACATTTAGGGCATCCAACAATGCATATAGGGCATCACAACGACGACACATTGCAAGGTTTATTCAACAAGCTTCATACTAGTCACTATTACAACTTTTTGATCCTTCGAGGTTCCTTTACATGCTAGTTTTTGCCTTTCTTCGTTGTTAGCAATTTAGGGTTTATGCCAATTGCTTTTAAGGTTTTTTGACTTTATTTTGGTTTTTAGATGTTATTTACAGTATTTTTTTAACAAATGTTATCTTTAGTCTTTCAACATCGTTACCCTATTTGTGTCAACTGACCACTACCATAACAAGCATAAACTGAAGAAAACAACAAACCCTCCTTCCTACAAGCTTCACAAACAATCATAACTCAAAATAATGAGAAAACATTAAACCAAAATAGTGAAAAAGCCAAAGGAAAATGACTTTGCTTGGATTTAATGTGAAAAGATTTCACGACCATTTAAGATTAAATGTAAATTTTGCAATAATCCTTTGAGTGGTGGTGTACATAGATTTAAATACCACATTGCTTGTATTTCCTAACGTGACATTGGTCCTTACCTCGGTGTTGACCAAGATATTAAACACCAAGCCTACTTGGCCATTGAAACCTTGATGAGGTTAGAAGCAAGAAATGAAGAATAAATGCCAAGCCCAAGTTTCCTAATCACCCTTCAAGGTCAAAGTCAAAGCCAAATGCCTTCTCTCATTCCTACAAATCTCAAATTTGATATGTAGGCTTAATAACCCTCTTGGGGTGTGTGCCCTTGTCTCGTGAACCCATGAGCCCCTCTTGAAGGGATGCCTCACTTAAATTGTGTATAAATACACAATCTATCTTTCATTTATAGCATATCATCTTGTGATAATTTTGATAAACAACACTAAAACATAGTTATCGATTTGATGTGAACCCTCTAGAGTTCACACTTTTTAAGAGATCACATTTAATCGTCGTTTTTACTCTTGTTTCAAAAGCGGTGCTAGTAGTAGCACTTTAAAAAAATTATTTTTATTATTATTTTTCACAAAAACTGGAAACTTTGTATTATAAAAAAGGTCACGGTTGAAACCGCTGAAGAGTTACAAAGTCTTTCAAAATTTAGGCCAATCCTGGGCCTCAATTAAACCACTACTACAAGCTACTAATGATTGTTTCAAATACTCAAATGCAAACTTGACATAGTACAACCTTACTGAATACACTTAGAAAAAGACTTTGAGGATAAAAGTAAAGACACATTGCATCTAAATTAACTTGTTGGGGAAGAGCTCGCCTTTTTGGCTGACTTGCGGGCCTGATTTTGTGTTACCATTTGTTGTGATGTGGCATGTGATTTCTTCTTCTTTTCGACTGCCATCCAAACTGTTGATGTTATGGTAGCTGTGGGAGGAATTAACCTCCATGTGTAACCTTTGGCTAGAATAAATATTCCGGAAGCAAGAGAAACCCTAAACATATGTGTAAAAACCATAGAAGACAAGTCGACTCAGTCAAATAAATAATATAAATGTATTATCTTCCAGAAAGACAAGTCAACCCAGATAGGTGACAAGAACCACTATAAATAGGAGGTGCTCTAGCTCATTTGTACACACTTCATTCACTCTCTCAAGTATAGCACAAGTTTGGCGCTGCAATTGCAAGAATGGAAGAAACATCTTTTGGTGTGATTTTTGGTCTCTCTCTCTAGCGTTATTTAGCCTAAGATATGCGCCCTACCTTCTAGTATCTCTTGGTGATATTCTTGGTGATAATCTTGGGAAGAAGTGCAACTGCTGCTGCAATTGAGTATTGTTCTTGTTTAGTGGTTGTGGAGACTCTCTCTCTTGTGCACTACCCTTGGAGAAGGTGCGCTCCCCTTGTCTTGTGATGTTGTTGTAGTTGGATGGTGTTTTTTGGTTCCATCTCGTGCTACTGTTGCAACTAGGGCTTATCTGTTGGTTCTAGTGTGGCTTTCTAGAATCATTCTATCTAACAAAGGTTAAAGTGCTTGGGGGTCGTTGCATGCCTATGGTTGGGTGACAATATTGTGATATTGTCTATGGTTAAAAGAGCACATCGAAATATTCTAACAAGTTATGGGCCCACACTACCTTCAGAACAATCTAACTGCTGGAGGGTAGATTGAGAGTTCCTTGCCAAGCTCGTTGTAGCACCAATTGCAGTTGCAACTAGGGTTTCTAATTTTGCAGCTGCAACAAACCCTAACCTAAATTCTTGGGCACTTTAAGTGAAACGTTTGGCATAATTTTTGGTCATTCTAGTGTACCATAGCTTAGCACACCCTTTGGTGCCCTCAGCCAGCAAAAACATCATGTTTAAATTCTTGGTCAAAGTCAAAGGGTGATTGGTCAAAGTCAAAGGTTGATCGATCGAAGTCAAAGGTTGACTTTTGGTCAAAATTGATTTTGTAGTCAAAATTTGAAATTTTAGGGTTTCTATCTTGTTCTAATCATTGAACCTTTTTGATTCAATTTCTAACCTCTTCTTGGCAAGATGGTGTCTAGTTTTAGATTAGAAGACGAGCTAAACGATGCGACAAATTTCGAAGGTATGCACTTGTATATGATTTTTAAGTTATATCATCCAACAAAACATGAGTGGGTTTGCAGGGGATGTACAAGAGACCTTGTCCAAGTAGTGATCTTGAATTCAAAACATTCAAAGGAACAAGCGCACCCTTCCTTGCAGTCGAGGCTCCAAGTTCCAGGTTTGGTTTATCAAATTGTTAAGTTTCAATTTGCACATATCTAGTTTGATAGTTGATACAGTACAAGTAAACACTATAGTTGTGACAACAATCTTTGAAAGATTCTATTACTATTAGGTATACTTGGTTGCATGTAAGTACTATTGATATAGATGCTTATTGCACTTGTTTGCAAAATGAACTAACATCTCCTCTAGGAGAGATTTCTTGTTTTTGTTGCTAGGAAGGTCATCTTGGTAATCCTATGATGACTACCATTCTTGTTACCATAGATATGTTCTTATGAAAATGCTATTGGAAATACTTTTTCTCTTGTTGTTCTTGTTCCGACCATGTCACAATCAATACCTATGAGAATGAGCTACAGTGACAGTTGCAAACATGGAGCATATGACTCCATCAAGTGGTGAGGCAAGTGATCTCACCAAGTACCAATTCTAAAGGAAGCGTGTAAAGAAAAATGAGTTTTGGATCTGATACACTCAGATGTGCGTGGACCAATGTCAACCTCCTCACTAAGCGGAGAGGTTGGGATTAGGAGGGAGCTCACTACTCCCTACAATCCTCAGCAAAATGGTGTAGCAGAAAGAAAGAACTGTTCCATTGAAGAATCTGTTAAGGCAATGATGAATGACCAAAATCTATCCATGTTTCTATGGGGAGAAGCAACTATGACAAAGGTATATGTTTAGAATAGAAGTCCTCATCGTATATTGAAGAACATGACTCCAGAAGAAGCCTTCTCTGGAAAGAAGCCAAGTGTTGAACACTTGAAGATCTTTGGCCGTCTTGTCTATATTCATGTTTCCAAGGACAAAGAAAGAAGTTGGAACCTTCAGGAAAGAAGGGCATATTCATTGGATATAGTGAGTCATCAAAAGCTCACATAATCTATGCTCCAGGTCAACATAAGGTTGAAATTAGTAGAGATGCGACTTTTGATGAAAATATTGCCTTCATGAAATCTATAAAAGATTCCATGGATTCCAACGATGAAGAAGAACATGAAGGTCCCAAGGAAGAAACTACATGTTCTCCAGAACATCTCAATGCATAACCTTCCACCTTTGAAGAAACAATCAAGAAGAAAGAATGGAAGGAAGCTATGATGGAAGAATATCAATCCATCATGTATGGAAAATCGTACCTAGACCTAAAGGAAAGTTTGTAGTCACTTCAAAATGGGTTTACAAGATAAAGCATGTAGTAGATGGGAGTATCGATAAATACAAGGCAAGATTCGTGGCTAGAGGGTTCTCCCAGCAGGAGGGAGAAGATTGATGAGACGTTTTCTCCAGTTGCCATATACACCTCTATTAGAGCCATCATATCTCTTGGAACATCCATGGGTTGGAGTTTACATCAGATGTATGTAAATACCGCTTTGCTCAATGGAGTAATTGAGGAAGAAGTATACATAGAGTAACTTCAAGGTTTTGAGGTACACCAGAGAGAAACCCATGTATGAAGAAGGCCTTGTATGGACTCAAGCAAGTTCCAAGAGCTTGGTTTGCACGAATTGACAATTACTTGACGAGACTTGGATTTTTCAAGAGCTATGCTGATCCATATCCTTATTACAAGGTTGTGAATGATGCCCCTATGATCCCGCAACTATATGTTCGATGATTTGTTTCTGACAGGTGCAAAGCCTCTCATTATTCAGTGTAAGAGGGAGTTAGCCTATGAATTCGATATGAAAGATCTTGGTCTCATGCATTATTATTTGGGACTAGAAGTATGGAAAAAGCATGGTGAAATCTTCCTGGAGCAAGGGAAACATGTTGTAAAGATCCTTCAGAAGTTTGGGATGATGGATTGCAAATCCATGACAACTCCCATGGTGACAGATATGAAGAAGCTGAGAGACTCTGATCCAATAGACTCGTCCCTGTACAGGCAGTTGATTGACTCATTGATGTATTTGGTGAATACTCGACCAAACATTTGCTTTGCTGTGAACATGTTGAGCCAGTTCCAGGTGGAACCTAGACATGAGCATTGGATATCTGTAAAGCACATTTTTGAGATATCTTCATGGGACACTAAATTATGGTTTGAGATATGCCTCAAACAATGATGTACAACTGCATGGATTTACTGATTCAGATTGGGCAGGGAGTGCAGATGACAAAAATAGTACTTCTGATACATGTTTCAGTTTGGGATTTGCTATGATATCATGGGCTAGCAGAAAACATAAGTTGGTTGCACTAAGCACATCAGAAGCAGAGTATATTGCAGCTTGTGATGCTTGTACGAAAGCAATATGGCTCCATACGCTAATTTATGGACTATTTGATCAACTGTTGGATATGACTATGATATATTGTGATAATCAGAGCTGTGTGAAGCTTTCAGAGAACCCTGTGTTCCATGACAGGTCGAAGCACATTGAGATAAAGTATTATTTTATCAGTGATAAAATCCAGAAGGGAGAAGTGATTCTCTAGTACATCTCCACCGATGAGAAAACCGCTGATATTTTGATGAAGCGTTTGTCCAGATAAAGTTTTCATACTTGAGGGACAAGCTGGGACTTGTGGAGATAACTCCCTTGGTTGAAAGGGAGGTGGTGACTTCCTTTGTTAGGAGGGAGTGCTGATATATGACATCATGGATAGTCAGTGTGCTGGTGGACATGCATTCTCCAAGTGGAGAATGGTCCAGGTAGAACAAATTGTTGATGGACTGACATTCTCCCTGTGGAGAATGGTCCAGGTTGACATATTACTGATGTACCATGGACAACTATTCTCCTGGGGCATTGCCGTGACAGGTAGAATGGTCTAGGATAACTATTCTCTTGGGGATTTTCCCAGTCAGGTAGAATGGTCTGTCTCCCTAAGTTCACAGTAGTGACTAGAGTGGGGAGATTGGTACAAGACATACATTTTCCCTGAGTTCACAGTAGTGGCCAAAGGGGGGGGAAATGGTCCAGGACAGTCATTCTTATAGGATGTATGTCCAGATTTGAAGAATGGTCCCTATAGCCCATGGCGTGGTTTTCAACATCTAGGAGGACAATCATTCTTCTAGGACATATGTTCAGATTAGAAGAATGGTCCTTATAGCCCATGGCGTGGATTTTTGGCATCTGTTGGGACATTCATTCTTCCTGTGTCACATGTAGTGACCAGGATAGGAAGAATGGTCCCTATATCACTATGTTGAGTGAGTGACTTATGCAAGACACTGTTGAGTGTGTTAAGTCCTGTACATGACTTATTCAACATCATGCCTGATTACTCATATGGAGTATGGCCTCGAGAGATAATGCAGACGATGATATGATTTGATGCCAGGAGACTGTTCTACTGCATGTTGATAGCTTGTGTAGCTATTAGTTGATTGTAGTGGAGACTGTGGGTCTCTGGAGGACAATAACTATGTACTATTGTGATGGATGTGTTCCCCTGTTAGTGACTATGTGTCACTATATAGTAGCTGTGCACTACTAGGAGTGGTTGTGTACCATTGGATAACAATTGTGTACTACTATGGATCGACATTGTTGTGATCTATTGGATGGCATTGTAGTAACTGTGTACTACTACCTGATTTCCATGGAGAATACTAGTAGTGTTGAAGGTGTTTTCTAGGCTGGTGTGCCAACCAGTAGTGTTGGAGGTGATTTCCAGCTAGATGGATAGTGATGATGATGCTTGTGACTTAATTTGCGTGATCATGAGATAGCTTGTGTGGCTATGATGATGCTACCTGTAGAATGGTTTGCAAGACTATGGGAGCCTTTCCCATACTATGTGAAATGGATGGGATGTGTTTGAGACCATTAAAGTTAATACCTCCCTAGCTAGGAGGGAGTGTTGATATTATGGTAGTTTCAAGAGGTATTAACCTCCATGTGTAACCTTTGGTTAGAATATAATATTTCGGAAGCAAGTGAAACCCTAAACAGATTTGTAAATACCCTAGAAGACAAGTTGGCTCAATAGAATAAACAATATAAATGTATTATCTTCCAGAAAGACAAGTCGACACAGATAGGTGAAAAGAACCACTATAAATAGGAGGTGCTTTAGCTCATTTGCACACACACTTCACTCGCTCTCTCAAGTATAGCACAAATCTGTAGCTGCAACTGCAAGAATGGAAGGAGCATCTTTTGGTGTGATTTTTGGTCTCTCTCTAGTGCTATCTAGCCTAAGATATGCGCCCTACCTTCTAGTATCTCTTGGTGGTAATCTTGGGAAGAAGTGCAAGTGCAACTGCTACAATTGAGTATTGTTCTTGTTTTGTGGTTGTGGAGACTCTCTCTTGTGCGCTACCCTTGGAAAAGGTGCGCTCCCCTTGTCTTGTGATGTAGCTGTAGTTGGATGGTGTTTTCTGGTTCCATCTCGTGATACTGTTGCAAATGGGGTTTATTTGTTGGTTCTAGTGTGGCTTTCCAGAATCATTCTATCTAGCAAAGGTTAAAGTGCTCGGGGGTGGCTCCATGCCTATGGTTGGGTGACAATATTGTGATATTCTCTATGGTTAAAAGACCACATCGAAATATTCTAACACAAACTTCATTTGCAGAGGTTGAGGTACCTGTAATGCCTATATTTCCTGGATTGTCTTGATCTGGAGCTTCTCTTTTTTCTTCATCCGATACCTCAATATCATCAGCCTGATCTGCCCAACTAGCTGATGGCTAAGGGGAAGACTGGATTCAAAGTCCCTCATTTGAAACTTGAGGGGAAGATGCCTCATTCTCCGACTTTTGAATGGATTATGGGCTCATGTCTTGAGATAATGGAGTTGGATGTAGGGGAGGATCTGGCAAAGATAACTTTTCGATGACTTGAGGGGGCTGTCTGCACTCCTTTGAGATTACTTGATGGTCATCATTAGATCCCACCCACCAAGTGGATTTTCAAAGCTTTCTTTTCTTCTTAGGCCCTTTGGGACAATGGGTTGCAAGATGTCCTGTTTAAAAACAAGATCTGCAGCACAAGAAAACTCTCTCATAGTCTAGTTTTTGAGATCGAGAATAATTTTTACCAGTAAGAATAACTTCAATGCGGAATCCTTTACTACAATACATTTCCACACAGATACCGACAAAAGTGGAAGTGCTGTGCCTTGTAGTTTCACGACATGCAAAGTGGAACTTTCCCAAATCCGTACCAATGGCTTCAAGAGAGGGTAAACCCCAAAAATGCAAGGGAAGGTTGGAAAGCCTCACCCAAATAGGGGTTGGAGAGAGAATGTTAGTGGCTGGATTGAAAGAAGGAGTTGAGGGTTTCATGCACAAACCCGAGTTACCTTGAAACCACGAATCAGATTTTGATCTTCCTCAATGTTGAACTCAACAATGAAGAATCCTTTAGCAAAAGGATGAACATAAGCTTGTTGTTTCATAATAGGGATCTAGGTAGCTGAAATCCAACTATTGAAATAAGCTAACTTTGGCCAAAAACCATTGAAACGACAAACCAAACTCACAGATCTGTAGTATTCTTCCTCTTCCTTAGCATTTTTTCCCATGAAAATGACAAGGGGAGGGGCTTCCTAAACTATAAGAGATGACGAAGGAGCAGAGACCCACTGAACAACATCTCGAAAAGAGGCATTGGATTGCGAAACTGAAACTAGCCTGGACACAAAGATGGAAGGAATGGCCCTGCTGCCTAGGGCACCCGCAGAAATGGACGAAGCCGTCGCCATGGTCGACGAGGAAGAGAGATACGAGCTACAAGCCCGACTCACGTAGAGGTAGCGATCGATCGAGGTTAAACCCTAGCCGCCGTGCACAAGAGGAAGATCGACTCCATGAAAAATAACTATTATTATTATTATTATTAATTTGTGGATAAAATTAAAAATTTTGCAATCATGCCCTCTGTTCTAAAAATGGTGCTCCCAACGTCACCTATTTTTTGTTTTGTTTTAGAGTTCAAATTATAACTTTTTTGAATAAAAAATTTAAAATTGACCTCCAAATCAAAAAGTGGTTTTCTTAGTGTCACCTTTTTTTTCGGGTTAAAATTACAACTTGCTTGACATTGTAGCCTTATAGTGGTATTAGTAACAATTTTTTTTTTGCTTTCGACTCTAAAATTGCCACAAAATCATTAAAAAGGGAAAAACAATAGAAAAAAGAAAGTAAAAATAAATTAAATGATAGAAAGGAAAAAACAAAAATATAGTGAAAAAACCATAAAATTGGAAAAATGAAAACATTTTAAATTAAAAAAAGTAACACACACACACACACACACACATATATATATATGAAAAAAAAAAAAAACTATGGAAACAAATTGAAAAGAAATTCAAAGTTTATAATGAAAAAAAAAACAAATGTTGCGCTGGTCATTCGTATTTAAGACCTTAATCAGGATTTCGTAGTTTCCGAAGACTTGCATTTCTTTTATGCCATTTTCCCGCACTATTTGGCAAGATTTGAGTAACTTGAGGATTTCAGCCTGGTTGTTTGTTCTCTGTCCTAGACCCCAGCTGAAGCTGTCTTTTCGAGATCCATCCGAGGAGTAAATCACTCTGCGTGCTCCTGCGTTCCCTGGGTTTCCTTTGGAGGCTCCATCGAAAAAGACTGAGGCTATGCCTTGCCTCCTCCACCAGTCTTGAAAGACTACATCCTTGTCTCGCAGACGCCAACCTGGAGTGAGATAGGGGCGAGTAGAGATTTATTTTCTGTCTCGGTAGGTGAAAGTCCCGATCCATTTATTTTCTGAAGGGAGGAGAATTTTTTCATTCTTGAAGGAGTAGTTTGTCACTGTTTCGAGGAGTAGAGCTTTTGCTTTCATAACTAGCGAAGGGGGGGAAGGCAACTTATTGTTGAAGAACTGATCATTTCTGGCCAACCATAGTTTCCATCAAATGTATTTGGGGATGCCCTGCCAAATTCTTTTCCAGTTTGGGCTGCTTTGTATCTCTTGAGGGTAGCGTGCCTTCCAAGAGGAAAATAAATTTACCATTGAGATATGGTTCGAAGATGTGACGTTGAGGGCTTGAAGAGAGATCTTCCATACTTCTTGAGCAAAAGAACAATCCACAAAAAGATGATCCATTGCCTCCGGGGCATTACAACACATAGGGCATCTGTGGGGGAAAACAATGCCTCTTTTTGTTAGATTTTC
The DNA here is from genome assembly GCA_009831015.1 of Picea engelmannii. Lineage (NCBI taxonomy): Eukaryota > Viridiplantae > Streptophyta > Pinopsida > Pinales > Pinaceae > Picea > Picea engelmannii. The sequence goes on along the minus strand of ML786216.1, from coordinate 430,773 downwards.
TCCTGTCAAAAGTTTCTTGTGCGTTAGAATCCAACAGAAGAAGTTTATTTTCGGTAGTCAAGGGGGTCCCAGACCTGTTTCCAGAGAATTGCTGACTCAGAAGGAGCTTGGGGGGTTTGAAGTGAAGCGTATCCTTGAGCAACCGAATAAGAGCCAACCTCGCCCCATCCCCATTTGTCTGGCAAGAGGAGGTGTATTGGCGCTGAATCCATCAGCGTTGCCAGGAGGGTTGATTTTTGCCTTTGCAAGTATTCTGGAATGCGTGTTAGATCCCATGCTTGCCAGTTTCCTGAGGTGTCCCACGCAGAGATGTCTGCGAGTTTGGTAAATCCACGTTGGGAGAGCCACTCATGAATTCCTCTAAGTTCATCTGAGACGTTGAGGGGTGCATTTCCCATGATGTTGTCTTGCCACAACATGGTGTTTTTCCCATTCCCTGGGATTCAGTAGAGGTGCTTTTGGAAGGAGGGTAAGCCTCGACGACAGAGGTTCCAAATCTGAGTGCCTTTGGGGTTGCTTTCTTCTTGAAGATTTCTTAGAGGGACGCCATCAAGGTATTTCTTCCTTAAAAGATTGCTTACAAGATACCTTCGATTTGCATATAGGTTCCAAAGGATTCCCCCCCCAGAGCCAGATTTTCAAGCTCGGGGTCTCTTACTTAAAGGCCTCCATCAGAGTGAGGGTGTTTGACCATTTCCCAATTGACCAGGTGGTATTTCTTGTGATTACCTTTGCCTCCTCGCCAGAGGAAGTCTTTGATCATCTTTGTAACCTGTGACATGATCACCTTTTGAGCAAGAAGGAAGGAGGCCTGATAGATTGGTAAGGAGGACAAGATCGATTTTATGGGGGTGAGCTTCCCTGCGTTTGTGAGCCATTGTCCACCCCAGGCTGTGATTTTTGGATTGAATTTGCTTATGGTTTCTGTCCACAACGAAGACTTGTTGGGCCCCAAAGTTAGGGGGAGTCCAAGATACTTTGTTTTTTCCCATGAAGCGTGGCCCGAGAACCCCAGGTATTGGGCAATTCTCTGGATTGTTTGCTGATCTTCATTCATCCATACACTGCACTTTTCCTTTTATTGATGAACTGTAATGTCCCCACTTTGGGACATCACCAGAGTGCAGAGATTTATGATGACCAAAGTAGCCAGATGGGTGCTTGATCCAGGTGGATATCGGGGGCCACCCACCTTTTCGAAATGGCTCAAAACAGTTTTCTGGCCATTTTGGCAAGTTACTATTTTTAGCAGGTTTTCACTTCCGGGGCCATTTTGAGGGCCTAAATGAAGTTTTTTCGAGATCGAGGTTCTCAATGATAGCCAAAGGCATGATTGAGCCCCCAAAATGAATCTCCTCGACGATACCTTTCCAACGAGC
>ML786216.1:382192-408240 GCA_009831015.1 Picea engelmannii | reverse complement strand
GGTTTTCTTCCCCTAGAGGGTTTCCCAGGATAAATGCTGTGTCTATTGTGGATGTGTATTTCTCAGTGATCTTGTGCTTATTATGCTCTTATCTTTATGAAATGCAAAGAACTATAATATCAGCATAAAACATTAACAAAAACTCCCTACGAGCTATGGAAATGAAGACCAACAAATGTGAAACACTTCAAAGCATTTGGAAATAAATGCTACATCAAAAGAGAAGATGGCAGAATGTGAAAGTTTGACTCTCATGTGGATAAATGAGTACTTGTTGGTTACTCAAGTACAAGGAAAACATACAAGTGTTACAATCCGAGGTTGAACAAAGTTGTGGAAAACATCAATGTAACAATTGATGAAATAGGTGGATGAGAATTAAATGAAGAAGAAAATGAATCAATGGAACAACTTTACGAAGAAGAAACAGAAGATGAAGAAGAAGTAGAAGGGGAAGATGAAGATGATCAGACAATAGTAGAAGAATAAGTTCATCAAGTACCTCCAAAGACACTTAGAAAATAGGTACATAAGAACCATCCTTCAGATTAGATTATCGGCAACAAATATGTAGGAGTTGAGACTAGAAGAAGAATTCGTTCACTAGAACAAACACACCTAACACTCTTATCTACAATTGAACTAAACAGTTTTGAAGAGACCAACAATGATGAATTCTGGAACAAGACCATGGATGAAGAATTGAATCAAATAGAGAAGAATGACACTTGGGAATTGGTTCCAAGACCAAAGAATAAGAATGTCATTGGCACAAAGTGGGTTTTTAGAAATAAATTGAATGAAGATGGACAAATTATAAGGAACAAAGTTAGATTGGTATATAAATGATACACACAAGTTGAAGGAATCGACTTTGAAGAGACATTTTCCTAAGTTTCCAGAATGGAAACAATCCGATTTCTTTTAGCTTATGCATGCTCTAAGAATATTAAAGTGTATAAGATGAACGTGAAATCAACATTTTTCAACGAGAAAATTGAATAAGAAGTCTACATTGAACAACTGGAAAGATTTCAGTTGTCAGAGAACACAGATTATGTGTGTAAATTGAAGAAGGCCTTGTAGGGTCTAAAACAAGATCCTAGAGCATGGTACTCTAGACTGGATAAATATTTACAACATGAATGGTTCAGAAAAGGAAGTGCAAACAACAAACTCTACATCAAGGTAACTCGAGATAGTATTTTATTAATTGAAGTTTATGTTGATGATATTATTTTTAAAAGTACTGATGACAGGTTAAGACAAAAATTTGAAAAAGATATGTAGAATGAATTTGAAATGTCATTACTTGGAGAACTATCCTTCTTTTTGGGTCTTCAGATGCATCAAAGCAACCAATGAATTTTGATTTCTCAAACTAAGTATATCAGATAAATGCTAAAGAGGTTCGGAATGGAAGATTGCAAACCAGTTACCACTCCTATGAAAACTAGTTGCAAGTTGTGCAAAGATGACGATAGAAAAGACAATAGATGTCAATGATTGGTAGCTTACTATTTGTGAAAACATCCAGACCATATGTAATGCAGACAGTTGGACAGGTGGTATGATTTCAAGCAACACCAAAGAAATCACATATATTAGCAGTGAAGAGGATTTTCAGATATCTCAAAGGAACATAAGAGTTTGGATTATGGTATCCAAAATGAAAGGATATATCACTTATTGCATACACAGATGAAGATTGGGTAGGTTGCATTGATGACCGGCGAAGCACCAGTGGAACAACGTTCTACTTGAGTGAGTGTTTAGTATCTTGGCTAAGCAAGAAACAATCATCAATATCTTTATCTACAGTCGAAATAGAGTATATTGCAACAATAAGATGTTGTACTTAGGTTCTATGGATGAAAAAAACTTTGACATATATACAGGTTGAATATGATGAGCCCATTCCAATCTATTGTGATAATACTAGCACCATCAATATCTCAAAGAACCCGGTGATGCACTCCAATATGAAGCACATTCCAATAAAGTATCACATTCTACGAGAACATGTTGCAGAGAAGAACATCATAGTTGAATATGTGGGCACAAAAGAACAAGTGGTAGACATCTTTATAAAACCGCTTCCAGGGGAAACCTTTGAGTATCTTTGCTAGAGACTTGGAGTAATTTCTTCTCCAAAATGAATGCTTTTGAATGCTTATCTTATATGTCTTAGATTTACATGAGGAAACACCATAAAGAGGAAATTTCAGGTTGGGAGATCAGTTTCAGGAAGAGTTCAGTCAGGTGGAGCAACCTCAGATGGAAAAATACCTTTTCCATTGATGACAAAGGGGGCGAGATTTATCAGATGTAAAAGTAAATTCTTGGAGAAAGAGCACATAGGCATGGTTCTAGGGGGAGCGATGGTCACAGGGGGAGCATGAGTGATATGTTTTCAGTATTGCATCATAGTGTTTCCATCAATGCCAAAGGGGGAGATTGTTGATTATTTGGGTTGGTTTTTATTGATGTCAACCATTGAAAAAAGCCTGGTAGTGAATTTCGGTAGCTCAAAGGTTTGGGTAATGGACCCAAGTTTGTTTGATGTATAATGGTATGAGTTTTAATATATTTGAAGGTAAGACTATTCTAGATGGATAGTACGTGTCATGCTATTTATGGTGGTATGTGGAACGTCACATAACTCCTCACGGTTAGAGAGTTATGGCCATGTGAATTTGGATAACCCTCATGAGTCATGTAGAAGCCCAAAAAGGTCAAAGTAGTCAAAGTGGTTGCGAAGAAGAAATTATTTAAATAATTAAGTGAAGTGATGAGTGTACTATAAATCAAAGCGTATACAAAAGAAATTATTTAAATACTAAAGTTAATGGAGAAATTACTAAGTGAACAAGTGGTTAGAAGTGAGTTAGCCTTAAAATAAGGAAAGTGGTTTAAAATGGTGAGAAGGTAACCCCTTGAGGAAGCTACATAAAAGTATAAATAAGAGGCAAGGGTCTGTCATTTTAATTACATTTGAGCATATTGAATATCTACAAGTGACTGAAGAAATCAAAGGATATCTAAGACAAATTTCAGAGGGAATGTGAAGTAAACAATGCTGAAATTCAAGGGAGGATAAATTCTTTTGATAATGCTTTCTAAGGTATGTTATTTACAAGCCATCTCACCATTTTCGAAATAATTTTTTTTTCTATAATTATTCAAACTACAAAATTTGGATGTCATTGAGAAAACATATATAAGTAGTTGTGAAAACAATTTCAGCTTGTGGGTCGTTGTATTTTTGGAGTTACACTCCGTGAAAAATAGGGTTTGAGGCCAGTCTTGAAACTAGTCCAAAACAAGTGTTTCGAGTAAAAACGTCATAACTTCTTCATAACAGATCCAAATTCAATAAGAACAAATGTATTGGTTAGAGTACATTCTCTATTATTAAATGTACCATTTTCAGATCCATACAACAAATATGCCGTGCGGGGCATGCTCTACAAGTTCGCTCTCTAGAATAAACCATAATTCAACAAGGTATGCCATTTTTTCTATAACTATTTTTCTGAGAGGTTCCAAACAATGAAGCCCAAATTGATTGTATAAAATACACTGACGAACATTGTGTACTATTTTCAAATCTTTATTTATTATAGGTACATATATATGATTATTTCAAGTTAGGGTTGTTGACTAATTCAAAATTAGTCACGTGAGACCAAAATAAAGTTTGATGAAAATGTTAGTCTCTTGTTGTTAAATTTAAGGAAGGTTTGCATGTATGTGATCATATATACTAGGTCTATTATAGAGTTACAAATCAGATTTGGATGATGAAATTGATGAGGGATTTTGGTTGAGGTACATGTTGGTTACATGGTTGAGACGAGTAGTTGATGAGTTGACACATACGTGAGGTGTATAGTTGATGATGTTGGTACATTTTGATGAGTCATAGTTTATGTGTATTTGATGGATGATTGGTACATATTTGTTGCATGGTTGATGCATTCGTTGATGGTACAGGTTGAGGTATAGGTTGGTGCATGGTTGATGCACTTGTTTATGGTACATGTTGATTATAGGTTGTTACAGGTTGTTTGGTGCAGGTTGATTGGTACAGGTTTATAATAGTATATATCATAGTGATAGTGTGACAATGGTTCCATCATTCTACTTCTACGACAGGGCGGTTGGACGGAGCAATGACAGGTGGTTGAAACCACCTTCCGGTTGTAGCCGTAGAACATAGGGGGTTATAAACTCCTTCTGGTTGTAGTCAAAGAATTGGGGAGTTGGAGCTTCCTTCAGGTTGTAGCTTGAGAAACTAGGGGGTTGGATCCTCCTTGCAGTAGTAGCTGGAGAACAAAGGAAGTTAGTGCTTCCAATGAATGTAATTCTTAATGACATATAAGAAAGATCATTCCGTGGTTTTCTCCCGCTTTGAGTTTCCACATAAAAACACTGTTGTACTATGTATGTGTATAATTGTTCATTTTTTCATTGTTTATTTACTCTGAAACTATTGGATGATAATGCTACATTGATATAACACTTACATTTTATGGTTAAAAAAGATTATATTGCTCTATTACTGATTCACTCCCCTTCTCAGTAATCCAACAATTGGTATCAGAGCGAGGTTCTTTCAGAAATCAGTTTAACCACTGAAAGGTAGATCATGGAGAGCAACAACATGTATAAAAACAAAATACCACAATTTTATGGACATAAGTATGCATTTTGGAGCAGAAGGATGAATATATATATATATATAGGTTTGAAATTTGATAATTAGTAGTAGATGGATAGAAAGAACCAACAGATCCGCCAACAAATGAAAAAACATTGAAACTCAGCCAAAATAATTCCAAAGCCACAAATGAACTTCTGAATGGTCTTGGTGAATTGGTATATACCAAAGTTGTACATTGTAAATCCGCTAAATATATTTGGGACAAACTTCAAAATATTTATGAAGGAGATTCAAAAGTCAAAGCAACAAAACTTCAAACTTACAGAGTCAATTCGAACAACTAAAGATGAAGGAAGATGAGAATATTGCAGCTTACTTCTTACGAGTCGATGAAACAGTGAATGCAATCATAGGATTGGGAGAAGAAATTGAAGAATCTGTAATTGTTTAAAATGTACTAAGATCTCTTCCTATGAGATTCGATCTTAAGATATCAACATGAGAAGAAAAAACATATCTAGACTCAATAAGCATGGACGAACTACATGGAATCTTCACAACATACAAAATGAGAACTGAACATGAAAATATAGATATAAAAGAAGCAGCTTTCAAAGCATCCAAAAGGTCAAAGCAAAAAGGGAAGCAAAATGAACATAGCAACAACAATGACTTCTCAAAAGATGATGAAGAATAAGTGACCAACTTTGTCATAAGATTGGACAAGGGAACCAACGACATATATAAATGTAAGCTTCCATTGATTTGTTTTAATTATGATGGTATTGGTCATTTTGCTAACAAATGTTCCATAAGAAAAATAAGAGGAACGATGAAGATTACTCAAATAACAAACAAACATATAAAGGAAAAAGAACAAAAAAAAAATCTTTCAAGAAAAGTTTATGCACCAAAGAAGACATCTCCTCATCAGATGAAGATGAAGTCAGTGACAGTGAGATATAAATAGTTCTATTCATGGAAGTAGAAGAATTTGATAAAGAAGACATCGAAGAAAAATATGAAGATGTAGAAGTTGACTACCAAGAAGAATTGTTGAGTGCCATAGAAGTTATAAGAAGATAAAATAAGAAAAACAAGAAGCTACAAGTATAACTAGACAAGAAAGAAGACAATCCAGAACTAGAACAAATGATCATGAAATTGAAGGTTCAAATAGAAGAAGATAAAATAATTGAAGAAGCACTCAAATAAAAACTAGAAGAAAGAGACAAATCATTGGAAATTTGGAAGCAGAGATTGTCACATTGAGAAATGATCTTCAAAATAAAAATATGTAGAACAACTCAAAAGTTTTGAATGCCATTATCAGTAGTCAAAAGCTTCATCATGAAAAGTCCGCACTTGGATACAATCAGATATAAAAGGGATCAAGCTCCAAAACAACAGAACAAGAAACATATCCAAAATTTATGCAGAAACAATAAAAAAAGATAGGAAGACCTACAAGAAAGATTACATGGACACTCTTCTACCTAGAGGATTCAGATTTCAAAATCAACGACCGACATAAACAAATAGGCCCGAGGAAAAAGAATGATTCATAAAAGTAACTCTTTTCAAAATATCTTCAACTCCCAGGTATCAAACTATCTATTTTGGTTTATATTATGCATGCAATAATTTTGGACATAAAGTTGTAAATTGTAGCTAATAGGAGGAACATAAACAACTTTGAAATTCACACACAAAACAATTATCCAAGAAGAAATATTGAAACACAGAGAATAAGCTACAACATGTTTGAGTCATTAAGCACTAAAGTGGAATGCTACTAGTGCAACAAATTTGTACACATGGCCAAAATACGTAGAATGACAACCCCTCCTAGAGAACCAAAACAAAACTATAGCAATCACAGGCATGAACCTCGGGAGAGAACATGGATAATAAAGAAGAATAAATATAGCAGTGAATAATGCACACTTGCTCTACAAGATAAAGATAAGAAACATGGTTGGTATGTTGATAGTGACTGTTCAAAACACATGACATATGATAAGACATGTTTCTTACATTAAGAAAGGAAAGAGATGGCTCAGTCTCCTTCGAAAATGATGATTCTACTAAAATAATTGGAAAATACACAGTCAGAATTGGAAACAAGAATACCACGACAGAAAATGTTCTACTAGTAGAAGATATGAAACATAATCTTCTAAGTGTAAGTAAAATGTGTGACCAAGGTCATAAAATTACTTTTGATTCACAAAAGTGAGAGATAAGAAAATAAGGTCCAGGAAAATTGATTGCACCAACTGCAAGAACTTCAAGCAACATATATATATATATATATATATATATAAAGTGAAATTGGAAATGAAAAGTGTTGTCAAGGAAAGGAAGATGAAAATTGGCTATGGTAAAAAAGAATGGGTCACATACACTTTGATAACCTTGTCAAAGTCAGCCAAAAGGAAGCAGTTAGGGAAATGCCCCAGATCACGAAACCAACTAACACTTTATACAAGCATTGCCAACAGGGAAAACAAACAAAGACTAGGTTCAAATCAAAGGAATATTCAACGACAAGACCATTGAAAATTGTGCATACTGATCTAGTTGGATCAACTACAACAACTGATTTAAAATGTGATAAATACTTTATGTTATTAGTTGATGATTATATAAGAATGACTGCAGTTTTCTTTCTCAGGAATAAGTCAGAAACTTTTGAAAACTTCAAAGTCTACAAGGAAATGGATTCAAAAATCAAATGTTTGAGATCTGATAATGGAGGAGAGTTCACTTCAAAGTAATTATAAGGACTACTGCATCAGGAATGGAATAAAAATACAATTCTCTGTTGCTAGGACACTTCAATAGAATGAAGTTGTTGAAAGAAAAAACATGACAGTACAGGAAATGGCTCAAACAATGCTAATGGATTCAAAATTGACAGAATTTTTTTGGACACATGCAGTGCATGTAACAATTCACATTCAAAACAGAGTAATTCTCAGAAAAAACAATGACAAAACTCCCTACGAGCTATGGAAATGAAGACCAACAAATGTGAAGCACTTAAGAGTATTTGTAAGCAAATGCTACATCAAAAGAGAAGATGATAGAATAAGAAAGTTTGACTCTCGTGTTGACAAAGAAGTACTTGTTGGTTACTCAAGTACACGAAAAGCATACAAGTGTTACAATCCGAGGTTGAATAAAGTTGTGTAAAACATCAATGTAACAATTGATGACACAGGTGGACGAGATTTAAAGGAAGAATAAAATGAATCAATGGAACCACTTTACGAAGAAGAAGCAGAAGATGAAGAATAAGTAGAAGGGGAAGATGAAGAGGATCAGACAAAAGGAAAAGAGCAAGTTCAACAAGTGCCTCCAAATACACTTAGCAAATGTGTTCAAAAGAATCATCCTACAGATCAGATTATCGAAAACAAAGATGCAAGAGTTGAGACTAGAAGAAGAATTCATTCACCAAAACAAACACACCTAGCACTCTTATCTACGACTGAACCAAACAATTTTTAATAGGCCAATAAGGATGAATTCTGAAATAAGGCCATGAATGAGGAATTGAATGAAATATAGAAGAATGACACTTGAGAGTTGGTTCCAAGACCAAAGAATAAGAATGTGATTGACACAAAGTGAGTTTTCAAAAATAAATTGAATAAAGATGGACATGTTACAAGAAACAAAGCTAGATTGATATGTAAATGATACACACAAGTTGAAGGAATCAACTTTGAAGAGACATTTTACCCAGTTTCCAGAATAGAAACAATTTGATTGCTTTTAGCTTATGCATGCTCCAAGAATATTAAAGTGTATCAGATGGACATAAAATCAACTTTTCTGAACGAAGAACTTGAAGAAGAAGTCTACATTGAACAATGAGAAGGATTTCAATTGTCAGAGAACGCAGATTATGTGTGTAAATTGAAGAAGGTTTTGTATGGTCTAAAATAGGCTCCTAGAGCATGGTACTCTAGACTGGATAAATATTTACAACATGAACGGTTCAGAAAAGAAAGTGCAGACAACAAACTCTACATCAAGGTAACTCAAGCTAGTATTTTATTAATTGAAGTTTATGTTGATGACATTATTTTTAAAAGTACCGATGACAGGTTAAGACATAAATTTGAAAAGGATATGCAGAATGAATTTGAAATGTCATTATTCGGAAAACTATCCTTCTTTCTGGGTCTTCAGATGCGTCAAAGAAATCGATGAATTTTTATTTCTCAAACTAAGTATATCAGAGAAATGCTAAAGAGGTTCATAATGGAAGATTGCAAACCAGTTACTACTCCTATGAAAACTAGTTGCAAGTTGTGCAAAGATGACAGTTCAAAGTCTACAGACCAAAGACAATACATGTCAATGATTGGTAGTTTACTATTTGTGACAACATCCAGACCATATGTAATGCAGGTAGTTAGACAGGTGGTACAATTTCAAGCAACACCAAAGAAATCACATATATTAGCAGTGAAGAGGATTTTAAGATATCTCAAAGGAACATAAGAGTTTGGATTATGGTATCCAAAATGAAAGGATATATCAATTATTGCATACACAAATGAAGATTGGGCAGGTTGCATTGATGACTAACGAAGCACCAGTGGAGCAACGTTCTACTTGGGTGAGTGTTTAGTATCTTGGCTAAGCAAGAAACAATCATCAATATCTTTATCTACAGCCGAAACATAGTATATTGCAACAATAAGATGTTGTACTTAGGTTCTATGGATGAAAAAAACTTTGACATATATACAGGTTGAATATGATGAGCCCATTCCAATATATTGTGATAATACAAACGACATCAATATCTCAAAGAACCCGGTGATGCACTCCAAGATGAAACACATTCCAATAAAGTATCACTTTCTACGAGAACATGTTGCAGAGAAGAATATCATAGTTGAATATGTGGGCACAAAAGAACAAGTGATATACATCTTTATAAAACCGCTTCCAAGGGAAGCCTTTGAGTATCTTCGCTAGAGACTCAGAGTAATTTCTTCTCCAAAATGAATGCTTATCTTATATGTCTTAGATTTACACGAGGAAGCACCATAAAGAGGAAAGTTCAGGTTGGGAGATCAGTTTCAGGAAGAGTTCAGTCAGGTGGAGCAGCCTCGGATGGAAAAATACCTTTGCCATTGATGACAAAGGGGGCGATATTTATCAGATGTAAAGGTAAATTCTTGGAGAAAGAGCACAAAGGCATGGTTCTAGGGGGAGCGATGGTCACAGGGGGATCATGAGTGAGATGTCTTCAGTATTGCATCATAGTGTTTCCATCAATTCCAAAGGGGGAGATTGTTGATTATTTGTGTTGGTTTTTATTGATGTCAACCATTGAAAAAATTTCGGTAGTGAATTCCGGTAGCTCAAAGGTTTGGGTAATGGAACCAAGTTTGTTTGATGTATAATGGTATGAGTTTTAGTATATTTGAAGGTAAGACTATTCTAGATGGATAATACGTGTCATACTATTTACGGTGGTATGTGGAACGTCACATAACTTCTCACGGTTAGAGAACTATGACCATGTGAATTTGGATAACCCTAATGAGTCATCTAGAAGCCCGAAAAGGTCAAAGTAGTCAAAGTGGTTGCAAAGAAGAAATTATTTAAATAATAAAGTGAAGTGATGAATGTACTATAAGTCAAAGTGGATACAAAAGAAATTATTTAAATACTAAAGTTAATGGAGAAATTACTAAGTGAACAAGTAGTTAGAAGTGGGTTAGCCTTAAAATAAGGAAAGTGGTTTAAAATGGTTAGAAGGTAACCCCTTGAGGAAGCTACATAAAAGTATAAATAAGAGGCAAGGGTCTCTCATTTTAATTACATTTGAGCATATTGAATATCTACAAGTGACTGAGGAAACCAAAGGATATCTAAGACAAATTTCAGAGGGAATGTGAAGTAAACAATGCCGAAATGCAAGGGAGGATAAATTATTTTGATATTGCTTTCTAAGGTATGTTATTTACAAACCATATCACCATTTTCGAAATAATTTTTTTCTATAATTATTCAAACCGCAAAATTTGGATGTCGTTGAGGAAACATATCCAAGTAGTTGTGAAAACAATTTCAGCTTGTGGGTCGTTGTATTTTTGGAGTTACACTCCGTGGAAAATAGGGTTTGAGGCCAGTCCTGAAACTAGTCTAAAACAAGTGTTTCGGATAAAAATGTCATAACTTTTTTATAACAGATCCAAATTCAATAAGACCAAATGTATTGGTTAGAGTACATTCTCTAGTATTCAATGTACCATTTTCAGATCCATACAACAAATATGCCGTGCAGGGCATGCTCTACAAGTTCGCTCTCTAGAATAAGCCATAATTCAACAAGGCATGCCATTTTTGCTATTACTCTTTTTCTGAGAGGTTCAAAACAATGAAGCTCAAATGAATTGTATAAAATACACTGACAAACATTGTGTACTATTTTCAAATCTTTATTTATTACAGATACATATTTATGATTATTTCAAGTTAGGGTTGTTGATTAATTCAAAATTAGTCACGTGAGACCAAAATAAAGTTTGATGAAAATGTTAGTCTCTTGTTGTTAAATTTAAGGAATGTTTGCATGTATGTGATCATATACACCAGGTCTATTATAGAGTTACAAATCAGATTTGGATGATGAAATTGATGAGGGATTTTGGTTGACGTACATGTTGGGTACATGGTTGAGACAAGTAGTTGATGAGTTGACACATACATGAGGTGTATAGTTGATGATGTTGGTACATTTCTATGAGTCATAGTTTATGTGTATTTGATGCATGATTGGTACATATTTGTTGCATGGTTGATGCATTCGTTGATGGTACATGTTGAGGTATAGGTTAGTGCATGGTTGATGCACTTGTTTATGGTACATGTTGATTATAGGTTGTTAAAGGTTGTTTGGTGCAGGTTGATTGGTACAGGTTTACAATAGTATATATCATAGTGATAGTGTGACAATGGTTCCATCATTCTACTTCTACGACGGGGCGGTTGGACGGAGCAATGACAGGTGGTTGAAACCACCTTCCGGTTGTAGCCGTAGAACATAGGGGGTTATAAACTCCTTCTGGTTGTAGCTAGAGAATTGGGGAGTTGGAGCTTCCTTCAGGTTGTAGCTTGAGAAACTAGGGGGTTTGAGCCTCCTTGCAGTAGTAGTTGGAAAAAAAATGAAGTTGGTGCTTCCAATGAATGTAATTCTTAAAGACATATAAGAAAAATCATTTTGTGGTTTTCTCCCGCTTTGAGTTTACACGTAAAAACACTGGCGTACTATGTATGTGTATGATTGTTCATTTTTTCATTGTTTATTTACTCTGAAACTATTGGATGATAATGCTACATTGATATAACACTTGCATTTTATGGTTAAAAAAGATTAAATTGCTCTATTACTGATTCACCCCCCTTCTTAGTAATCCAACAATTGGTATTAGAGCGAGGTTCTTTCAGAAATCAGTTTAACCACTGAAAGATAGATCATGGAGAGCAACAACATGTATAAAAACAGAATACCACAATTTTATGGACATAAGTATGCATTTTGGAGCAGAAGGATGAATATATATATATATATATATATATATATATATATATATATATATATATATATATGGGTTTGAAATTCGACAATTAGTAGTAGATGGATACAAAGAACCAACAGATCCACCAACAAGTGAAAAAACAATGAAACTCAGCCAAAATAATTCCAAAGCCACAAATGAATTTCTGAATGGTCTTGGTGAATTGGTATATACCAAAGTTTTAGATTGTAAATCCGATAAATTTATTTAGGACATACTTCAAAATATTTATGAAGGAGATTCAAAAGTCAAAGCAACAAAACTTCAAACTTACAGAGCTCAATTCGAACAACTAAAGATGAAGGAAGATGAGAATATTGCAACTTACTTCTTACAAGTCGATGAAACAGTGAATGCAATCATAGAATTGGGAGAAGAAATTGAAGAATCTGTAATTGTTTAAAATGTGCTAAGATCTCTTCCTATGCGATTCGATCTTAAGATATCAACACTAGAATAAAGAACATATCCAGACTCAATAAGCATGGATGAACTACATGGAATCTTCACAACATATGAAATGAGAACTGAACATGAAAATATAGATATAAAAGAAACAGTTTTCAAAGAATCCAAAAGGTCAAAGAAAAAATGAAAGCAAAATGAACATAGCAACAACAATGACTTCTCAGAAGATGATGAAGAATAAGTGACCAACTTTGTCATAAGATTGGAAAAGGGAACCAACGACATAGATAAATGTAATCTTCCATTGATTTGTTTTAATTGTGATGGTATTAGTCATTTTGCTAACAAATGTCCCATAAGAAAAATAAGAAGAATGATGAAGATTACTCAAATAACAAACAAACATATAAAGGAAAAAGAACAAAAAAAAAATCTTTCAAGAAAAGTTTATGCAACAAAGAAGACATCTCCTCATCAGATGAAGATGAAGTCAGTGACAGTGAGATATAAATAGTTCTATTCATGGAAGTAGAAGAATTTGATAAAGAAGACATCGAAGAAGAATATGAAGAGGTAGAAGTTGACTACCAAGAAGAATTGTTGAGTGCCATAGAAGTTATAAGAAGATAAAATAAGAAAAACAAGAAGCTACAAGTATAACTAGACAAGAAAGAAGACAATCTAGAACTAGAACAAATGATCATGAAATTGAAGGTTCAAATAGAAGAAGATAAAATAATTGAAGAAGCACTCAAATAAAAACTAGAAGAAAGAGACAAATCATTGGAAATTTGGAAGCAGAGATTGTCACATTGAGAAATGATATTCAAAATAAAAATATGTAGAACAACTCAAAAGTTTTGAATGACATTATCAATAGTCAAAAGCCTCATCACGAAAAGTCTGGACTTGGATACAATAAGATATAAAAGGTATCAAGCTCCAAAACAAAAGAACAAGAAACATATCCAAAAATTTATGCAGAAACAATAAAAAAAGATAGGAAGACCTAGAAGGAAGATTACATGGACACTCTTCTACCTAGAGGATTCATATTTCAAAATCAATGACCGACATAAACAAATAGGCCCAAGGAAGAAGAAGGATTCATAAAAGTAACTCTTTTCAAAATATCTTCAACTCCCAGGTATCAAACTATCTAATTTGGTTTATATTATGCATGCAATAATTTTGGACATAAAGTTGTAAATTGCAGCTAATAGGAGGAACATAAACAACTTTGAAATTCATACACAAAACGATTATCCAAGAAGGAATATTGAAACACAGAGAATAAGATACAACATGTTTGAGTCATTGAACACTGAAGTGGACTACTACTAGTGCAACAACTTTGTACACATGGCCAAAAAAAGTAGAATGACAACCCCTCCTAAAGAACCAAAACAAAACTACAACAATCACAGGTATGAACCTCAGGAGAGAACATGGATAATAAAGCAGAATAAATATAGCAGTGAAGAATGCACACTCGCTCTATAAGCTAAAGAGAAGAAACGTGGTTGGTATGTTGATAGTGACTATTCAAAACACATGACATGTGATAAGACATGTTTCTTACATTAAGAAAGGAAAGAGATGGCTCAATCTCCTTAGAAAATGATGATTCAACTAAAATAATTGGAAAATGCATAGTCAGAATTCGACACAAGAATACCAAGACAAAAAATGTTATACTAGTAAAAGATATGAAACATAATCTTCTAAGTGTAAGTAAAATGTTTGACCAAGGTCATAAAATTACTTTTGATTCACAGAAGTGCGAGATAAGAAAATAAGGTTCAGGAAAATTGATTGCACCAACTGCAAGAACTTCAAGCAACATATATATATATTAAGTGAAATTGGAAATGAAAAGTGTTGTCTAGTAAAGGAAGATGAAAATTGGCTATGGAACAAAAGAATGGGTCACATACATTTTGATAACCTTGCCAAAGTCAACAAAAAGGAAGCAGTTAGATAAATGCCCCAGATCACGAAACCAACTAACACTTTATACAAGGATTGTCAAAAGGGAAAACAAACAAAGACTAGGTTCAAATCAAAGGAATATTCAACGACAAGACCACTGAAAATTGTGCATACTGATCTAGTTGTATCAACTATAACAATTGGTTTAAAATGTGATAAATACTTTATGTTATTAGTTGATGATTATATAAGAATGACTGTAGTTTGCTTTCTCAGGAATAAGTCAGAAACTTTTGAAAACTTCAAAGTCTACAAGGAAATGGATTCAAAAATCAAATGTTTGAGATCTGATAATGGAGGAGAGTTCACTTCAAAGTAATTATAAGGACTACTTCAACATGAATGGAATAAAAATACAATTCTTTGTTGCTAGGACACTTCAACAGAATGAAGTTGTTGAAAGAAAAAACATGACAGTACAGGAAATGGCTCGAACAATGCTAATGGATTCAAAATTGACAGAAATTTTTTGGACACATGCAGTGCATGTAACAATTCACATTCAAAACAGAGTAATTCTCAGAAACAACAATGACAAAACTCCCTACGAGCTATGGAAAGGAAGACCAACAAATGTGAAACACTTCAGAGTATTTGTAAGAAAATGCTACATCAAAAGAGAAGATGATAGAATAAGAAAGTTTGACTCTCATGTGGACAAAGAAGTACTTGTTGGTTACTCAAGTACACGAAAAACATACAAGTGTTACAATCTGAGGTTGAACAAAGTTGTGGAAAACAACAATGTAACAATTGATGAACCAAGTGGATGAGAATTAAAGGAAGAAGAAAATGAATCAATGGAACAACTTTACGAAGAAGAAGCAAAAGATGAAGAATAAATAGAAGGGGAAGATGAAGAGGATTAGACAAAAGTAAAAGAGAAAGTTCAACAAGTGCCTCCAAAGACACCTAGCGAATGGGTACAAAAGAATCATCCTTCAGATCAGATTATCAAAAACAAAGATGCAAGAGTTGAGACTAGAAGAAGAATTCGTTCACCAGAACAAACACACCTAGCACTCTTATCTACGAATGAACCAAACAGTTTTGAATAGGCCAATAAGGATGAATTCTGAAATAAGGCCATGGATGAAGAATTGGATGAAATAGAGAAGAATGACACTTGAGAATTGGTTCCAAGACCAAAGAATAAGAATGTGATTGACACAAAGTGGGTTTTTAGAAATAAATTGAATGAAGATGGACATGTTACAAGGAACAAAACTAGATTGGTATGTAAATGATACACACAAGTTGAAGGAATCGACTTTGAAGAGACATTTTACCCAGTTTCCAGAATGGAAACAATCTGATTGCTTTTAGCTTATGCATGCTCCAAGAATATTAAAGTGTATCAAATTGACATGAAACCAACTTTTCTGAACGAAGAACTTGAAGAAGAAGTCTACATTGAACAACGAGAAGGATTTCAGTTGTCAGAGAACGCAGATTATGTGTGTAAATTGAAGAAGGTCTTGTATGGTCTAAAATAGGCTCCTAGAGCATGGTACTCTAGACTGGATAAATATTTACAACAGACAAGGTTCAAAAATGAAAGTGCAAACATCAACCTCTACATTAAGGTATCTCAAGATGTTTTTTTATTAATTGAAGTTTATGTTGATGATATTATTTTTAGAAGTACTGATGAGAGGTTAAGACAAAAATTTGCAAAGGATATGCAGAATGAATTTGAAATGTCATTACTCAAAGAACTATCCTTATTTCTGGGTCTTCAGATACGTTAAAGCAACCAATGAATTTTTATTTCTCAAACTAAGTATATCAGAGAAATGCTAAAGAGGTTTGGAATGGAAGATTGTAAACCAGTTACCACTCCTATGCAAATCAATTGCAAGTTGAGCAAAGATGATGATTCAAAGTTTACAGACCAGAGGCAATACATGTCAATGATTGGCAGCTTACTATATGTGATAAAATCCAGACCAATTGTAATGCAAACAGTTGGACACGTGACATGATTTCAAGAAGCACCAAATGAATCACATGTATTAGCAGTGGAGAGGATATTTATATATCTCAAATGAACACAAGAGTTTGGATTATGGCATCCAAAAGGAAATGATCTATCACATATTGCATAGACATATGCAGATTGGGCAGGTTGCATTTGTAACATCCCGCTCTGGCGCACTAAGCGAACTTAAAACTCTATATAATGAAGGGAGGAGATGGAGGTTGGATCTCTTATGTTTACGTAATGTTACACTGTAGAAATATCCACTTGAATGACTTAACTTGTGGGAGTTGGGATACTCAGTTCGGTGAGGAGTGGTAGCTTGGCCTTGCGAGGCGAGCTAGGAGCTATTCAAAATCTCTTGATAGTGCGTGTGTGTCCCCTTTGCAGCTTGGGGGGATAAGGGGGAAGAAGAATACCCCTAGCATTGGCTAGGAGGTACCAGTGAAGTCTCACCGGTCGATAAGCGAGAGTTGCATGGAGCACGCAGACGTCACTGAGAGCGGGCGATCATGCAACGATACTCTCTCTTCATTTTGTATAGTAGATGTTGCAGGTTTTATGCTTGGATCTGTATGTTGATTAGGTAAGTAGATTGATTGTTTATATTGATGATTGAAACTTTTCTTAGCCAAGCTCGATGATTGTTGACTCCCATGGCCTTCGTTTTCCCCGCACGTCTTGACCACATTGTTGTGTTGATTGTGACCTTCGTGGTTGTTTAGCCTTCGTCCCTAGCTCATCAGTCCTCGCCTAAGTAGTTGGCCAGGATCCTAATCTACGGTCGTCGCCTTAGCGTTAAAAGACCTATGGATCTCAACGCTCTGCTTTTCTATGCGAGGATGATGAGCGAAGGATGAACCTGTTAGCCGACTACCCTTGATGTTTTTCCCTGGCTGATTGTTGATTCCGCCATCTGACAACGACCTCTGCATGTGGATTATCTGGTGTCTTGGTTGGTTTTATCTATGCCTTGACTGATAGAACCCCTGCAATCATTCCATGACCTTTCCCATTAGATCCTTGCGTTCTCTACTGTTATTTGCGCTGCATTGGGGTTATAGCAATGGAATCATGGATTGATTCCCTGTCTGGAAATTTTTGGGTATTCTGGCAATGGAAAAACGCAATGGTTTCATGTCTGGATTTTTATTATTTTACATTCTGGCAATGAAAAAAAAAACAAAAACGAATTGATCTCAGGTCTGCATTTTTATAATGGTATCCTGGAAATGGAAAAACGTTTTATTTGATTTCCCATCTGCATTTATATTTGTGTCCGGGAAATGAAAAACGTTTTTGTATTCCTGTCTGCGTAGTATTGGTATCCTGACAATGGAAAACAAATTCATTTCCATGTCTGCTTTTTGCCAGCGTTTTTCCCTTTTAAATGATGATGGCAACATGGAGTTCCTTCTAGTGCGTTTTGGGCACATCATTCTACATATTTTAAATAGGGATAGCCATGAATGTCCTTCTGGTGTGTCCTTGTACATGTTTTTCCCTTTTAAATTGAGACTGTGATTGCTGTTAAATTACCCGTGTTTTTTCTTTTAAAGATTGACATAGATTTCTGTTTAAATGCCCATGATTTTTGCCTTTAAAATGTGAAGAGATTGCTGTTAAATTACCCACGTTTTTGATTTTAAAGATTGACATAGGCTGCTGTTTAAATGCCCAAGAAGTCACCTTCAAAATTGGTGATCGTTTTGCTGGGAATGACCACGGTTGGAATTTAAAAACAGACTGTGTAGACCAACGTTTTCAGCTTGTTTCAGAGTGTTTCTATCACTAAGTTTACACCACGATTTACAACTGAATTCACGGTGTATTCATCACTGAATCCAAGCGATTTATCACTGATTACAACTCATTTTTATCTCTGAGTTTATAATATTCATACCACGGAGTTAAAGAAGTTCTGTCACTGAATTCGACATGTTTTCATCACTGAGTTTACACCATGTTTTACCACTGAATCTACGGTGTATTATTCACTGAATCCAAGCGATTCCATCACTGATTACATTGTGTTTTTATCTCTGAGTTTTTACTATGTATACCACTGAGTTTGTTGTTAAATGACCACGACTTGTCTTAATCATTGATTGAGTTGCTGTTGACTGACCACGAGTTGGTCCTTCTGTAGTTTTGTTTTGTCCCTTTTATCCTCCTTCACATTGAACGCATACCCAACATTCTCACTACCAATATTTAATTACCACAACAATGTTACTGGCCATGTTGATTATCATGTTAATTTCAATATGAAATGCTATATTTTTTCCTTATTAATTGCCAGAACAATTGCTACAACAATGTTAATGGTCAGCAGATTCCTTCTATTGATTAAATGCCACAACGAGTTAAATAGTTAACAGTTATATAAATCACCTGGTTATTGCGCTATGAATGGTTATGTTAACAGTCATGCAAATTGCCTTGTTAATGTTATATTAGTTGTATGTTAACTATAATGTTAAATGGCTTGTTATTGCTATATTACTTATCATGAAAACAATCATGTAAACTATCTTGTTAATGCCATATTAATTGTCATGTAACTGCTATGGTAATCACCTTATTAAATTTCTACAACAATGTTAATAGTTAGTAGTTTCCTTCTCTATGATAGTAGACCGCTAGCATTGTTAGTTCGATCATTATAGCTAGACTAATGTTGAGGTTTAACTGTTCATAAGTGCTAATGGTAACATTCCACTTTAAGAATGTTAATGTTGTTATTCAAGTTTATGGCTAGTTGGATGGGGATTCAGATTAACATAGAATTGTCCATTTAGGTTGTAATAAATATTGAAATTAGTATGGTGAGTAAAGACTAGATTGCAAATTTTAGACTTGCTAAATTAGATATGTAATTAATGTTAGTTGGATTTATAGATATCGATTAATTGGTAACTCAGACTCACTAAATTGAGTTGTATTTCATGTTAAGTTCGGCTGGTAACTCCTTGACTAATGGGATTTAGACTGGTTAATTGATCTGTAATTAATGCCAATTTAAATCATAGATATTGACCATTTAGCCTTGAATAATGGTTGGGTTGTTGACTAAGTCGTTTTTAGCTTGCACTTCCTATTGAGGGTGTTGTTCATTTTAGTTAATGTTTGAACTTGGTTTTGTAAACATTTAATGTGCTTGGTTTTCTCACTGTAAGGGTTCTAGTTACTTGTGTAATTAATTTTGGGTGCGTGGGGTTGTTAGGATGATTGTCCTTAGCTTAGGAGGCTTGGTCTGCTTGTGTCGGGCGGGATGTAGACACCTCCTTGTTCCTCAAAACAGTCATCGGCCTTGAGACCTTAAATGGTCAAAATAGATGGGAACCTGGGCTTGAGCGTTGCTTATGTGTCCCGGAGGTCCTAACAATTGTAGGGTAGGACGAGCGAGTAGTCATTCTTATTCTTCGTCGGTTGAATGTCGTACATTGCTTCCAGGTGATTGATGTGCTTTTATGTTAGGTCGTTATGTTGTTGTTGCGTGAGTTGCATGCGTTGTGTTCGTCGTCGTGTTGCGATGTTGAGTATAATGTCAATATTACCTTCCTACACACACACACACAAAATAAAATAAAAATTAAGGGTGCTTTTACCGATTGTACATCGTAGGAGTCGTACCAGATGGGGACCTCACATGTGGTATCAGAGCGGGTTCAACCCGCGACTTGGGATCGCTACGAATTTCGTTGATATGATTTGATTATAATGTTTCTAATTGAGTTGACTTGTATTCGTGCAGGTAATCATGGTTAGAGGACGCCACAGAGGCAAACGACAGGGTGCTAGGGGAGGAGGCGCGACGCCTCTAGTAGTATCCACGCCCGAGGGATCTAACCCCCAGGGAGACGAGCATGTTGTCGGACAGGAGCATATAGCAGTGGGTGATGTGTTCAGAATGATGAGATCTTTTCAGTGCATGTCTGAGGCACTGATCAACCGTTTGGACAGAGATGAGGCCAGGGCATCGACACCCGCTGAGGTTCCACCACCCACCCCGATCGGTACTGGTAGCATTCATCGTGAACTCGAGAAGGTCAAATTTCTTGATTTCTTTGGTGCCCCGGATGATGCAGCTGCCGAGGCATGGTTGGAGAACATGGCGATGTGCTTTTCACTTCGCGATTATACCTCCAACATGAAGGTTCGCATGGCGGTCTTTCAACTGAAGGGGAGCGCTCTTCTATGGTGGAAGACGCTCCTACCATAGCTGAACATGCCCGTCAAAGACGTGTCATGGGTACTGTTCGAGGAATGGTTCCGAGAGAGGCACCTTTCAGAGGAATTCATTGAGCGTCAGCTCAATGAGTTCAATGCCTTATGACAGGGCGGTTGTACGGTGCCCAAGTATGAGGCATGTTTTATGGAGTTGCTCCAGTATGCTCCGCACCTTAACACTAAGAAACTTAAGGTCAACAGGTTCATGTTCGGCCTTTACGACAACATACGTGCAAAGGTCAGGATTTTGATGCCTCAAACCTTGCATGATGCCATCCAAAAGGCCCTCATAGCGGAGGAGGATCTTATCAGCGGGGGTCAGAGCAAGACTCTAGCGAGACCAACATGGCAGGTGTCTTCTGGTGCACAACAACATCAGACACTAGCCAGACATACGCCGGGATATCGTGGCTTCCAGAGGGGATCCACTTTCACTACACCTCGACGATCGATGCCTTAGCAACAGACACCTTATCGGGGACCACAACATCAACAGTAGCATCGACTGCAACAACAATAGTTTAGGCATGTTCAGCAGAATAGACCAGGATTCCAGGCCGGCGGGCCATCACCTTCTACTTTGGGTACCAGGACTACTGGGCCGAAGAAGGGGTGTTGGACGTGTGGGGAGCCACACTACTAGCACGACTGCCCAGTGGAGAGGACTAGAGCATCCGGATCAGCCGGACCCATGACCGTGGGAGATATGGGCAAGGCCCATTGGATTCATGCAGCGATGAATAACCGCCAGGTAGAGCATCAATCGACTGTGCTCGAGACGACATGTACCATCGTTGACCAGACCCTTAGTATTTTGATAGATCCCAGTGCTACCGAGAGTTTCATTTCTGGTGCAACGCTAAAAATGATTAAGGTAAAGGCGGTCGAACAAGATGATTTTAGCTTCGTAGAGATGGCTTCAGGAGCCAAACAAAAGGTTGGAGGAAAGGTTACGGGATGTATCCTCAACCTGGGAGAGTTTTTCACCAAGGCCAACCTGTACGTCATGATCTTAGAATCTTATGATGTCGTGATTGGTATGGACTGGTTGGAATCGCATGAGGCGATACTCAACTGTAAGGTGAAACGGTTGATCTTGGTCGATGACGAGGGACATAGATGTGTGATTGTAGGACATAACCAGTGAGTTTCCCTGAGGTTCATCTCTTCCTTACAGCTACGGAAGAGCATGTGCAAGGGGTGCAAGCTTTATGCGATCCTTGCGTTAAACGAGAAGGGATTAGCGGAAGGTTTAGAACACCTTTTGGTGGTGAGAGAGTTTGCGGACGTATTTCCAGAGGAGTTACCTGGAATGCTGTCGGAGAGGGAATTGGAGTTTACTATAGACCTAAAACTGGAAACTGAACCGATAGCGAGAACGCCTTATCATATGTCGACCCCAGAATTACAAGAGTTAAGAATGCAACTGAAGGAGTTGCTGGACCTGAGACTGATATGTCCTAGTGTGTCACTGTGGGGTGCTCCTGTTATTTTCATACGAAAAAAGGATGGGTCGTGGAGGCTCTGCATTGACTATCGTCAATTGAACAAGGCCATGATCAAGAATCAATATCCATTGCCGAGGATTGATGATCTGTTTGATCAACTGAAGGGCACGATGGTGTTCTGAAAGATTGATTTGTGATCAGGGTATCACCAGTTACGGATTAAGGAAGATGACATCCCTAAGACCGCCTTTAAGATGAGGTTTGGACATTATGAGTTTACTGTTTTACCATTTGGACTAAGAAACGCCCCAGGGGTATTTATGAGTTTGATGAACAGGGTGTTCCGCGAGTACTTGGACAAGTTCGTCCAAGTATTCATTGATGATATTTTGATCTACTCTTGGATGATAGAGGATCATGATGAGCACTTGCGCTTGGTACTACCGTGTCTGCGAGAGCACAATTTTTTTGGGAAGTTGTCGAAATGCTCATTTTATCAATCGAAGATTCACTACTTGGGCATGTCATCTCCGGCGAAGGCATCGCCATGGATCCTGCCAAGGTCGAGGCTATTATGGAATGGCCTGCGTCGACAAATGTCCCAGAAGTGCGTAGCTTCATTGGTTTAGTAGGATACTATCGACGGTTCGTCAAGGGATTTTCGAAGATAGCAAATCCGATCACGGAGTTGCAGAAGAAGAACAAGAAGTTTGTTTGGATTGAGAAATGCGCGGAAGCATTTCGGAGGCTCAAGGAGTTGTTGACAACAACACCGATACTAAAGGTCCCTGACATGGATGCAGACTTCTTGGTATGCACTGACACATCCAAGGAAGTCTTAGGCGGGGTCTTGATGCAAGACGGACGAGTGATCGCTTACATTTCGAGGAAATTGAGAAGGCATGAGGAGAACTACGTGCCACACAATTTATAATTGTTAGTCATCATATATGCTTTGAAGGTTTGGAGACACTACCTTGTTGGACGAAAATTTGAACTAAAGACTCACCACTGTGGACTACAACACATATTTATGCAAAGAAACCTGAATGTGTGACAACGACGTTGGTCGGAATTACTTAGTGAGTACGAATTTGATATTACTTACTAAAAGGAACAGTGAACTGAGTGGTAGATGCATTGAGTCAGAGACTGCGCATCTTTTCGGTGCTGCCTCTTCAGACAAATCTATGTGAAAAGATTCAAACTTTACAGCGTGATGATGATTGGTACAAAGAGGTCGAGTTTTTTATCGGACAAAACATAATGATGGTACCACGATTTGAAGGTTTTTCGTTTGATAGCGATGGTTTATTGAGGTTCAAAAATCAGATCTACGTACCGCCGAACGACGAGTTGAGGATGTTGATCCCGAGCGAGGCTCATAGAGCAGTTTACATGGCTCACCCAGGAGTCACGAAGATGAGGGCATACCTTAAACTATTATTCTTCTGGAAGGGAATGAAGGCAGACATAGTCAACTATGTGTCCAGATGTCTAGAATGTCAGCAGGTAAAGGCTGAACATAGACACCTAGCAGGATTACTACAACCACACGCTATTCCAGAATCAAAATGGGAGGTTATTTCGATGGATTTTATTGTTGGATTGCCATTTTACAAGGAGACATGACTCGATTTTCGTAGTAGTAAACACTCTGACGAAGAGTGCTCACTTTATTCCTGTGCGCACGACATATCAGGCACCTGACATAGCTAGAGTTTTCATCAGTGAGATTGTGAGGCTGAATGGCTTGCCTAAGAGGATTATATCCGATCAAGGATCGGTGTTTACTGGACGATTTTGGACGAGTTTCCAAGAGGCCTTGGGAACCCAACTTAACTTTAGTACTACATATCACCCAGATACTGACGGCCAGACCAAACGAATGAACCAGACCTTGGAGGACATGTTGCGCATGTACGTGATGGAGCAACAAAAGCATTGGGAAGAATTCTTGCCACTAGTGGAGTTCACTTACAACAACAGTTACCAGAGCACCATTAAGATGGCGCCTTTCGAGTTTCTTTACGAGCGACCGTGTTAGACGCCTTTGAGTTGGGATCGGCTTGAGGATAGGGTCCTGGTGGGACCATAAGTGATCCAAGAAATGGAAAAGTAAATGAAAACAATAAGACAAAGGATTAAAGAAGCGCATGATCGACAAAAGAGTTATTCCGATGCGCACCGTGTCGACCGTAGTTACGAGGTCGGCGATCAAGTCTTCTTGCGGGTTAAACTGCATAAGAGTTCGATCAAGTTTGGGAAGGGAGATAAACTCTCTCCTAGGTTCGTGGGACCTTTCGAGATTGTGGAGAGAAAGGGGCCCGTGGCCTATCGACTAGCCTTGCCTGATTCTTTGAGGTGCATGCACGATGCTTTTCATGTATTTGTTTTGAGACATTATATTAGTGATCCTACACATGTTATTGACATGAGTTCCTTGTAGGTATCGTATGAGGGGGCACTCACGGTTGAGCCGATCCGCATCTTGGATCATCGCGTTCAACAGCTACGACATCGAATGATAAATCAGGTCAAGGTCCAGTGGGACAACAATAGTCCGCACTCGACGACTTGGGAGGACGCATATGATATGTGCCAGCAATTTCCATTTTTGTTTGATAGATAGAATTATGATACTGTGACACACATTATTTCGGAACTTATACTGTGAAACTTCAGGACGAAGTTTAGACCAAGAGGGGGTGTATGTAACATCCCGCTCTGGCGCACTGAGCAAACTTGTTCTTTGAGGACACTTTCTCACAAGTGATCCGGATTATTATGCTATTAAAACTTTTGATTTTGATTATGAGGCGTTATGGGTTGATGACTTGTTGTTTTACTGCATTGACATAGATAGGTGCTATTGACTCGGTTTACTGAGTGTGCAGGATTTTGGACCTCAAGGATGCAGGGGCATCGATGGAACCCCTTGGACTTTGGATCGAGTCGAGGAATGTACCATTGGGGTTTGATTGTTTTTACTATGATATTAGCGCATCTGATTAAATGATATGATATGGATATATTCTGACATGATTTGTTGATGATGCAGGCTGACGATAGCTTGCTGACCAGACTCACATGTGGAGTAAAGGGGTCACACACTACTACCAAAGATGTGAGGGAGAGGTGTAGACAACAGCTCTGCCATAGCCTACTAGCACTCCTGCCATGGCTTGAATTGTAGGTTAATGTTTACCTAGTTTGAGAGGACTCACGATGTCGTGAGGGAAGATTGCGACAGTCGCTCACGATGATTCTAAGGGGCGCGCAATAAGGCGGGGGCCTTATTCCTTAGAGGCCCTTAGTCTCCCACAATTTCACCTGGTGGAGTATTGACTCCAAGGGTTTTTGATGTCTACCAAGTCAGTCAAGAGGTGAGTGACACCCTTGGAGCACGTAGTGCATCCTAAAGGGCACGTCGTGCAAGAGAACATATGAGACAAGTGGCACCCTTGGAGCACCTAGTGCGTCCTGAAGGGCACGTCGCGTTGTTGATGATAGATGAATGAACCTAGACGACCTTAGGATGAACAATGTGAGAAGAATTTTTAAAACAATTTCCCTAATAAAATGTCGCCCATCACAAAAATTAAGGTCAAGGTCTAAATTATGCTAGTGGTAGAAATTTTATCTATTTTTATAAAAAAAATTTGATATATAAATATTTATATTTAAAGAAAAAAAAAAAAAAGTAT
>ML786216.1:340849-358138 GCA_009831015.1 Picea engelmannii | reverse complement strand
AATGTTTTATTCTTTTTGTTTTAGTGTTTTTTTTTAAACACACACACACATATATATTCCTATTATTATTATTATTTTTTATTATTTTGTTTGCAATAATTTTTTAGGTCATGGTCTAAAAAATATTTCACTTCTAAGCATATAACTAAAAGACAAACACGTTACTTGTATCATTGCGTTTTGATTTGTATTTGTCATTATTTTAAACAAATTGCAATGTTAACCTCGAAAAAATGATGTGCTTTTACTCACATCACTTTTTGTTTCAAGAGTTGATTTTAAGGTTTTTGTTCGTAATGGTATTGGTTGTTGAGGCCACTATTTTAGCCAAGTTGTAATTTTATCCACTTTTTGTGTTTGGGCGTCAATTTTAAAGGTTTTGTTTGAAACTTTATGGGGATTTAAGATCATGGTGGAAAAATGTGGTAATTCTAACCCATAAAAAAGTGATTCTAGAATCACCACTTTTTGATTCAAGGGTTGATTTTGATGTTTTTGACCAAAAAATATGGGTGTTTAGTGTTAGAGTTCTCATTGTGAGGTAGCCATTCTTGTCAAATTGATAACTAAGTTTTTTCCGATTTAGGGGTTGATTTTGGTATTTTTGACCCAAAAATTATAGGGTTTTAGGGCAAGAGGTCTTATTTTGAGGGAGTATCAATGGTTGTCAAGTTAATGACTATGTTCCAAGTGTTGTAAGCCTAATGGAACTTAATTTTGGCATTTCCCCCCTTGTGATTGTAATTTTATTTCTTGGCCCATTTGTGTATTTCTATTTTAAGCACTTGCATTTGGATTTTGCACTCTCTTTCTAGTGCATTAGACATATCTCTTTCTAGTGCACTTATGAGAAAACTATTTCATAATTTGGGTGAAATTTGGTTCCATCGATTCTTTTATTGACCCTTATAAATTTCAACATGGTATTAGAGAGGGAGTGAACCTTACTCAATTCTTTTTGTTAATTTGGAAACTATTGTCTAGTGGAACCTTTGTTATAATATTGGATCATCTTTTCTAGTTTTTTTCTAGGGGTTCTAGAGGAATAACTCTTAATACTTGAAATCCTCTATGAATAAATGAGCTATATATGGTTACAATCATAAGGAGGGCCATTCCTTCCAAGATTTCCTTGCTTGCCTTCACAAAATTAAATATCTTACAAGATATATAGTAGGAACCAAATACTTTTGATGATAATATTAGCACTTGTCTTAATTCACATTTGGTAGTGCACTCCGTGCTTTGGTTCTCCTCATATTAGCAAGAGTGGATTGTTGATTCTAGAGCTACTCAATACATGAAACATAGTTATTGACTTGACAAGAACATTAACCTCAAAATGAAAACTCTAGCCTTAAAACTGAAAATTACTCTTGAATCACACCATTTTTTTGAGATTAAAATAAAAACCTTTTGCTTAAAAGCTTGTAATGTTATGAACAACAACCTTAAAATCAAGCCCCGAATCGAAAAGTGGTGCTATTAGTAGGATTCATTTTTTTTATGTGAGGAGGGTGGGAGGGGGTGGGGGGAGGAATACAATTAGAACTTGTTTGAAACCATGGTCTTAACAACTGGTATCATTGCAACAAAAGATTTGAAATCAACCTCTAGATTGGAAAATAGTTCTACTAGTAGTACACATATTTTTTTTTGGGTGGGGAGTTAAAATTACATTTTTTTTGAAGTTATGGTCTTAATAACCTATACCTTGGCAATTGAAATTTTAAAATCAATCTCAGCATCGAAAAATGGTGCTACTAGTTGTGCATTTTTTTAGCGTTAAAATTACAACTTGCTTGAAATCGTGGCCTTGACAATCGATACTGTTGCAACCAAAATCTTAAAATTAACACTTGAATTGAAAAGTGGTGCTACCAATAGCCTTTTTTTTGGCGAATTTAAATCACAATTTATTCAAAATTGTGTCCTTAACAATTGTCATTGTTTCAATCAAAATATCAGACTCAACCACCGAATTGAAAAGAGGTTCTACCAACAACCTTTTTGAGGTTAAAATTGAGATATTTTTGAAATCAAGGCCTAAAAAACAAGTCCTATTGCAAACAAAATCTTAAAAAAAAAATAAAAAATTGAGAAAACAATGAAAAAAAAAACAAAAATAAAGAAAAAAAAACCATGAGAGGAAAAAACATATTTAAAAAAAAAATAAAATTAAAAAATATTTTATTTAAAAAAATTCCAATTCAGGATCTTTCCTCCATCAATATCAGGATTCACTTAGGGTTTTTCTTCCTCTTCTTTGCCTCCGATGGGTCCTTTGGGTGGTTTCTCTTCTTTGCCTCTCGATTTTTCCTTTTGAGACTTCGTGGAAAATCCTCTATTATTTGAAGGGTTGGGAAACCTTAAGGGTGTAGTGCTTGCATCTGCCTTGATTTATCCTCCAATCCCTCCGTCTGGTAGCAAAGGATTGGGAGAATCAAAATCCTCCTCATCCTCAAATGGAAGAAAAAACAAAGGCGTGAAGTCATCTGGGATAAATCAAAAGCTGGTCGTGGGGGTTGATGTCCTTTTTCCCAAAGCAAAATCAATGGAAAAATTGACGTTGGTTGGTAGGGCTCACGACTGTCGACTTAGGAAAAGGTTCTTGTAGGAGTGGGACTCAACAAATTGGTCCTCTATGCTCTCATCTCTCTCGGTGGTATGTAATTTTTTGAGAGGTTCGTTTTTCTTCAAATTTCATTCCCTTTTAGATGTAGAGAAGGTTATTCAAAAATATTGGTTCATAGATTATTCAACTGTGTTGTTAAAAAAGTGGTCGCCCCTATTTGATGCTGAAAGAGAAAGGGTGGATGTCCTCCCTATCTGGGTCTGGCTCCCGTGGTTGCTACTTGAGTTTTGGAATGAAAAATAGCTTTAAGGTTCTAGGAAACCTTCTGGGTACCTATTTGGATTCTAATTGGTCCTACAAGGAGAGAGGTGCTTACAATATGGCTCAAATTCTGGTCTCTAACAACCTGTGAAGAGGCTTTGATGCATATTTGGATATTGTTGCAGGTAACAGGTATTTTATTCAGAAGTTCAACTACGAGGGGGTTCCTTTTCGGTGCCATCTTTTCCACCATCTTGGGAATTTAGCTAACAAGTGATTGCTTCCCTTTAAGGGTAGGAGGAGGAAAAAAAATGATCAAGATATTAAGGGGAAGTCGGTTTCGGGCTTAAACAGGAGATCCTCTTCGACAAAAGCTATGGAACTGGAGCCAAAGGATAAAAATCCCCCGTAGTTCGAATAAGTTGCCTCGGTGGTCGGGGGTGAAACAAATATGGATCTTGTGATTGTGCCACGATAGGAAGCTTCAGGCATGATCTCTCCTCTTCTAGACGTCCATCTTGGCTCTCCTTTGATCCAGGATTTGAGCATTTTTCTGGGTATGCCTCCTTCTCTTGACTATTCTCCTTTTACTTTTCTGTCTTCCTTTTAAACAAATGAAAATTCTTGTGTTTGGTCTCTAAGGTATTTGAATTTCCCTGCAGAGTTAACCTGGTCCACCCCTTTCTCTTCCCCTGCTCCTTCGCTAGCACTCTGTTCCCTAGCTAAAGCCCCTAATTCGTATTTTTCCCGTTCCTCTTCCCCATACTCCTATTTGGATCATGAAGAGGAGACTGTTAGGTACCACCTTTGAAACCTCCTAATTGCTTATGCGGGTGGGATTAGTAATGGGTATGCAAGCCTCAGTGGAAACCCGATTCTCCCTATTGGACGCTCAGGAAGGGGCCAAAAATTCCACCTCCTTAAAGCCCCAAAAAAATCTTTGGTAGATATGGCGGCTGGAAGACAAATTTCTATCACAGGGGAACTTAGAGAAATTTCATCCCTAGAAGGAGTTGACCCATGAAATTCCTCTCCTTCAACTGCAGGGGTTTGGAGAGCCTGTCGAAAAAATCATCCTTAAAAAGGTTGGTATAAGCCAACCGTCTTGATATCATTTTCTTACAAGAAATTTTAGGGGAGGAAGAGAAGATCAAAAAGTGTTTAGAGGGATTACTGATGTCTTGGAATTTTATCGGGTCTGATGCGAAGGGAAGTTTGAGAGGGATAGCAATGGGGTGGAACAAGCAGACTCTAAAAATTATAAATTCCTGGGACTGTGAGTCTAGACTTCGAGTAGAGTTCTGTTCATAAAGTTTGGCCATTTTTTTTATAGTTGTAAATGTTTATGAACCTTATCTAGAACATGTACCCTTTTGGGAAAACCTTATGATTAAGTTCTTCATCCAATCGAGTTTTCTCATATTGGCAGGTGATCTAAATTTCTCTCTGGGAGTTGCAGAGGTTTGGGGCTTGTTGCCGTCTTTATACACACTTGCAAACGTGAGCTAAGTCCTTCTCACTTAGTGTGTCCTTGGAGGCACAATGCCTAGGTTCAAAGCCCATGCTGTCACTTTGACTTGAACCTCTTCTGTCTAGGCTTATTCCTAGTGAAGCCAAGGGGTGTAGACCCTAGTTTCTAGATGAGATTTAAATTTAAGTTCTAGGAGTTGGTTTCAATTAGTTAAAGGTTGGGAAAAATATAGCCTATGATGCAAAGGAAATCATGCAATGTGTAACAATATAAGATGAGAGGCAAACCTTTTTCTAGGACAACTAAGACTAGTGCCTAAGATTGGGCAAGGGGTCAACTAAAGTTTGAGGGAGGTTGATTACAATGATTACACAATATTATAAATGAAGAAGCTACTTCACAACAAGATTAGATACAAAAAGTTACAATTGAATACAAGATGAATAGATGATACAACTATAAGCAAAAGATATAAAACAAGATACAATGATTTACAAAGATACTAACTGAGATTTGCTTGCATGTGCAGGAAACTAAAGATACTCAAAGGAAACATTCACCAACACATAAAACCTAGCATGCTCAACAATAGAGTGTCTCCCAAAGGGATGCACTACTCTATGTGACTGCTTTCAATGGAAAGCAAGATTACACAAGATCCAACAAGGAAGTGCCTCCAAAGGACACACAACCTCTTGAGGGACCAAACCAAAGATATAAACACCAATTGACTTAAAAAGATATGCTTGAAGGGAAAATTCCCAAAAGTACAACTATGACTACTTAGATATTAATACACAACACATAAATTAAACTTGCATGAAATGTAAGTGTGAAATGCGAGTTGCTTGCAAGATAAGTTAAATGCCAACCACAAAAGATATACCAAGTTAATGCCCAAAGTTGTAGAGTGGATTAAGGAGTTGATTAAATTGTTAAGTTAAGAGTGACTCCTAGCTAAGTGTCAACCCAATACTCCCCCCGCTTGTACCAAGTAACTGTTGGGTGCTCAAGAAGTATGGCAACAAGGCCTACCTTAGTTCCACAGGTCAACCTAAGGGAAAAGAGTACTCTCGGAAAGGACGCTGAGCACCATGAGACCGTCCCCGACCTATCACCTTCTGTTGCTTCCTCTAGTCCTCGTTTAAATGGAAAAGTTGGGTCAGTAGAGGTTCCCTATTAAGTCTAGTTGATTATTAGGCCTATGGACTAAGTTAATTTTAGTGTATAGGTGTGTAAAAGTGAGATTTTCTTGCCCAAAAAGTGTGAAAAAGTACCAAAACCGAAATATTAAACTTGCAAGAAGTGAAGATCTAAACCATAAGATTGTTACTTGAAAAACATGGAAATAAAATTAACAATAGCTTGCAATGAAAAATAATTAAGTTTCCTTAAACCATTGTGACATGCCCATGATATTTTCCAAAAGATAGATGCTTGAGAGATAAAACTTGCAAAATGAAAGGAAACTTAAAGCATGAGATAGATCCTATACCTTCATGGGATTAAGCTAGCATTAGTGGTGTGAGATCTACTTCTAGATTATTTTAATCCATTTATCACAACACATTAGAAATATATAACTAAGCTAGTTTTATGATTTTGGGGGTTGGCTATGCCCACTTCACATCCAAGGTGTAGGCAACTAAATAATGAAAGAAAAACTTGAAAGAAAAAACCTAAATACAAACCACTCACAATGGCACAAGGTGGAGGCAAGCCTTCCTATTTTGTGCCAAAGGGGGTTGGAAAAATAAACAAACTAAACTAAACTAAAACAACCTAGCCACACAACCTTGTTCTAATGACAAGTGGAACAAAGAATAAAAAAACTTGTAGAAAATTTAAATGAGAATGCAAGCCACGTGGGGACCCCCTTTGGGTTTGCTACAATGCTTAGAAGAGAGAGAGAAAATGTTGGATATTGTTACCCAATCAAAGGAGGGGTCCTTTGTGTATTTTTTGGCTGAAAATTGACAACACTTCCCCTAGATATGATGAGAACCTGCAAAAAACAAAAAGCTATTGCTTGCTGGAAATGCTGCAAAACACACATAAAAGTCAAGAAAATTTATGTTTTTCAATAGAAATTTCCTGCATAAAATTTCAGAATATAAAATGATATATTGAACTGTCTAAGAGTGTTAGAAAACCAAGATCTAAATATGTATGAGCAGAAACATAAGAACCAAGAAGATAGAATTTTATGATAGGTTATGAAGGAGGGTTTCCAACTTGAAGCCAACCTTACAAACCCTTGAAACAACCTGCAACTTGTGAAGCAAATGTGAGACAAGAGCAAATAGTTGTTAAGATAAGCAAGTAATACAAACTAATTTGCACTACTTACTATCCTAATCAAGTAGATCTACAACTACATTATTGCATGATCTATCCAAACAAACTAATTTGTTTTAAATATCTACTCTAGATCTCAAATAAAGAAACACATAGAACAAGATCACCTCCAAAACATGTGCACCAAGAAAAAATCTCATGTACACCAAGGTCCTCTAAAGATCTTTCTTATTACCCAAATGAGGAAGTTGCAACAACTAATTGCCACAAGATCCTCTGAAAAATAGAGCAAGAATGAGTGAAAGCAAAATGGAAGATGAGAGAGGGATGAGGGAAGAAATTGGTAGCATAACAATAGCTCAAGAGATGGTGATAAATGAGTGAGGGAGGGCATTTATTTATACTTGGGAAGACAAACTTACCCCAAGTCAAAGTGAGAATCTCAAGAAGGGGGGCACAACTCTAGGGTTTTGGCATGGATGGATGAAGTGGCAATGAGTTGGAGTGAGGGAAAGGTTTTGACAATTCAAATGATGATTTGTAGGGTCTAGGGAGGTGCACCAAGGGATAGAATAAGTCTCCCATTAATTTTTTTTATTATTGTTTTACTTTTTGGAGACTTTTTAGAAGGGGGGCACACCTCTCTAGGGAAAGTGACATTTTTGCTTAATGGATAGGTGAGGGGGTGATGAAAGGTTTGGAAAAGGTTAGGAATATGTTTTCTCATCATCTCCCACCTTTACTTTACTCATTTATCTCAAAATTACAAAAAATGACATTTTACTATGTCATGACTTTAGCAATTAAAATTGGTGTTTTGACTGACTTGGGCTCCTAATGGACAAACACCTAGAAAAAGTTGTCCAATTGAAATGAAACTTGGTACAAGGGTGTTGTGGGTCTCATTCCATTTCTTTTGAGTACAAATACCCCTATCAAAAATCCAAGGACCTATTTTTTACAATTTTTATCAAAATTAATTAATTAAATTACCCAAACTTAGGCAATTTTAATTAATTAAAAAAAATCTATCTAGACTCGAAGAATTTTCGAAAAATTTCTAGAGATGTCTTACATGGTCATTTACATCATTCCTAAACACTATCTACCAGAGGATGAATCCATTAGAACACCTTTCACCACTTTGGAGGAATTATTTGTGGGACTGGAAAACTCAAGGGAAATTAATAAGGCTCGTTAGGAAAAATTAATAACCTGAGGAAAAAAAACACTCAGTGAAAGGAACTGTCCTAATGAATAAATCCTAAGGTAATTGACCTAAGTATGATCCATGTAGACCTATTACATTATTATCCCACGCAGGGGAGTGGAAATTCCAATTACAAAAATACGTGCTGGAGGCCAAAAATGCCTTGTAGAACTACAAAGTCTCTGACTTGGTAGCATATGATGATGCATATCTTCATGGTACATGGATTTGACCCCCTAGTTGAATAGGTGGTCAAGAGGGTCCTAGAGCCCGACTAGACTCTCTATCAGATTTCTTTCCAAATCTGATGGTGGTTAACAAATTGATAGATGTTGATCCCGTAAAACTAAGGCCAACTATGAGAAATATGAGAGTTGGAGAAGATAAAATAACCAAAATAATTGATTGTTTCTTAGTATCCGAATATTTTGTGGATGGTCCCTTTCAATTTCATCAATGGGTGGGAAGTGGGGGAGAATTTGATCACTTCCCCATTTTTCTGGAAGTTGTTGGAGGTTGTCAAAAACCTCCCAGTCCGTTCAAATTCAATTTTGATTGGCTCAAAGATGAGGGCTTCATCAAGCTGGTCAAATAAATATGGAGGCCTTTTGATCATGAATCGAATGAGTTGGATTCAATGCAGTTCCATCAGAATCTCAAAGCAATAAAAAACTTCACTATTGAATGGGCTATCGATAAGAGAAAGAGGGATGAGCAAGAGATTTTGGAGTCCGAACAGGCCTTGCAGGTTATTTATGAATAAGAAGGATGGAGACTATCCTCTCCAGAGTCCAAATTGGCTCTAAAATCCCTCGAAGAAAACATGAGAAAAATTCTAGAAGAAAGAGATGCGGCTTGGCACCTTAAAAGTAGGTCTACTTGGATTGCCAATGGAGATGAGAATTCAAAGTTCTTCCATGCTCATGCAAAGGGCCGAAACACCAAAAATATAATTTGGAGTCTAAATGACC
This sequence comes from Picea engelmannii, assembly GCA_009831015.1. Taxonomy (NCBI): domain Eukaryota; kingdom Viridiplantae; phylum Streptophyta; class Pinopsida; order Pinales; family Pinaceae; genus Picea; species Picea engelmannii. Next base: position 349,352 of record ML786216.1, on the reverse strand, counting down.
CTGAAGGCAGGATGGTCACATCCCTTGTTGATTTGGCTCACCTAGGAGTGGATCATTTTCAAAGCCTCTACAAAGCTAATGAGAGGGTTTCGAATGGAGAAATTGTAAGAATTGCATGCTTCTTTCCAAGCTTCGTATATGAAGAATCGAATAGATCCATGTTCAAGGAAGTGTCTAAGGAAGATTTAAAGACAATCTTGCACAATTTTCAAAAGGAAAAAAGTTCTGGCCCCAACGATTGGATTGTGGAATTCTTCCTCGGGCTCTATGAAGTTATTGACTAAGATATTCTAGCAGTGGTGGAAGAATATCTACATCAAGGGCACATGTTTGTCCCCTTAAATTCAACATTCATTTCCCTCATCCCAAAATCGGACAATCCCCTCTCTCTAGATGAGTTCAGGCCTATATCACTTTGTAGCTTCATATACAAGGTGGTGGAAAAAGTTATAGATCAAAGACTAAATGACCTTCTCTCAGAAACAGTCTCTAAAGAACAATTTGGTTTAGTGGAGGGTAGAAAAATCCATGAGGCTGTAGGGGTGGCACAAGAGGGCCTGCATAGCATTAAGACAAAGAAAGCTAAAGGGGTCATCCTAAAAATTGATATTTCCATGTCCTTTGACCGAGTAAGTTGGCTCTACATAAGATTGATTATCACACATCCGGGCTTTGATGTCCCATTCATAAAATAGAATATGGGCTGTATCTCTTCGATTTATTTTCCATTACTTATTAATGGTGCGACCTCTCCCTTCTTTCGGTCTGAAATAAGGTTGCGTCAGGGATGTCCACTATCACCCCTTATTTTCCTCTTGGTAGTAGAAGGTCTCAACAGAGCTTTGGCCCATGCAAAATCCCAAGGAAATTTTACTGAAATCTATATAGGGAAAAATCTCTTCATCACACATCTCCTTTTCGTTGATGATGTTATGATTTTCTGCAGTGGGAAGCAAACATACACTGAATCCCTTTCATAGATTCTATTTCTGTTCAGTAGAGGTACAAGAATACAAATTGATATTCATAAATCTACTTTATCTACAAATAATCTCACTACTGTAGAGTTGGAGCAGTACAAGTCATTGTTTCCTTTTGAGTTGGTGGAATTTGAAAAAGGGATCAAATACCCGAGTTTTCACCTCAAGCCTAATTGCTACAAAAAAGTGGATTTGGAATGACTCATTGGGAAACATGAAAAAAGGCTCAAGGTCTGGAGTTTCAGATGGCTATCTAGGGAATGAAGGCTAACTTTAGTGAAATTGGTGCTAGAAGCCATACCGATTTATTGGATGTCTTTGGCTTGGATCCCTAAGGGAGTGCTAGAAAAGGTACGAAAGAAATGTTTTAAATTTCTTTGGTCAGGAAGCAGGGACAAAAATGTCACCCCTTGGGTAAGTTAGAAGAGGTTGATTGCACCAAAATTTCTGGGAGGTTGGGGCTTGAAAAACATATTCCTTTTTGCAAAAGCCCTAGCAGAAAAATCAGTTTGGAGGTTAATAGTGACAAATTTTTTATGGACTAAAGTGGTATCCCATAAATATATTAAACCTGATATAGTAGAAGGATGGATGCAGAATACCACCAAAAAATCAACAAATTGCTCAATCATTTGGAAAACAATGGTAAATTGCTTCTCAACGATTGGAGAGGGATTGGCATGGAAAATTAGTAATGAAGTCAAAGTCAGATTAGGCTAAGATCCTTGGACAGGTAGTGTTCAAAACCATATTCTTCCAGATGATATTATACAATAGATTCAGGAAAGGAGATTTTTTCACCTAAACCAGATAGCAGATCCGAGGAATTCCTCAATATGGAACCAAGGTTGGCTGGATGCTACCCAGGTGAGACTAGGAGTACAATAGACATTAATCTGGTCAAACTGTCTCTCGGCCTTGAAAACTACACATGTTAGGACCACAGACATGGACGATGAATTAGTTTGGAAACATGTGGAGCATGGAACTTACACACCCAAGATGGGGTATATTCATCTAAATTTCGACCTACTACAAAGAGAACCATCTTGGTTGTGGAAAGGCCTTTGGAAGTCTAAGTGTCCTTTGAAAAGTGAATATTTATGTGGTGCATATTAGAAAACAAAATTCCAACCTGGGATCACATGAAGAAAAGGATGATCGAAGGACTAGGTTGGTGCTCTCTATGCAAAAATGAAGAGGAGACGATGAACCATCTTTTTCTCTCTTGTCCTTTTACTATACGGGTCTGGAAAGAATGCTCCTCCTATTAAGAATTAAACCGTTCCTGGAGGGGCACTTCTGCAGAGGAGGCCTGGAGAAATTTGTCTTTAGATGCCATTAAAAGGACATTAAGAGCTTTATCCTTAATTGTCTATTGGGGGGTTTGGTTGGTAAGAAACACAACAAATTTTCAGAATAGGATGGTCTCTCCAGAGTGCATTGCATCTCAAGGCCTAAGTATTCTGGAACAATTTCCTCAAGTAAAGGACACTCCTCCATTAAGAGTTATTCACGAGGAACAAGTTAACAAAAATTCTCCTTGGGATTTTTTCGATGGAGCATCACAGAACAATGGACAAGCCTATGGTGGTGGTGTGGTTCTTTTCTTATCATATTCCCACTTCTTTACGATAAATATGGGGCTTGGATCTGACTCAAATAACTATGCTGAACTTATGGCCTTAAAACTACTTATTCTTTTAGCTACAGAAAAGGGGGTGACTACAATACAAATTTATGGTGATTCGATGAATGTACTGGATTGGACCAAGAAACTTCAAAGATGTTGTTAGAACACTTTAAGTTTTTTTTCAAATAAAAGATAAACTTTGAAGTCTTTTTTTTTGATCTTCAAAATAAACTATGAAAAAACTCAGGAATATCGTTCCTTTAAGAATAAAAGATATGTTTGTTATATCTTGACAGGGCACATGAATTACCATCCATTAAAAATTTTTAGTCATCCGGATCGACGACTCTCGTGATTTCAGAGTTCTAAAGTTGTGTGAGGTTTAAACAAAAGAAAACTACAAAGTCACTTTGGGACTTCACGATTCGGGAGTTCAAGATCAAAGTGTTTAAAGATCTAAAAAATCCCGAAGTTGCTAAGCTCTCGAGTCCCGGAGACATGTTCCTGTGAAAATAGTTTAAAATAAATCTATTGATGAGTCATAGGCCACTTGTCAATCTTTATTTTTGCTGACATGTGGCACTCTTTTTTGACACCTTAGTCACATCATTCGCATGATTTAGAAGACACATGTCAGTCACTTTTTATGACATGTCATCAAAAGTGATGTCATCATTGCCACATCACTCCGAGAGATTGTCCTTTGGGAGATAAATAAGGAACAAATTAAAAAGAACCCCAGAGCACTAGAGCGTTGAAGTGTCGAAGCACCCGTGATCATGATAATAAATCACTAAAGATTAATGAACTAAACATGTTTAAGTAGCTGGGATTAACACTAAGTAATTACTCCTTGAATTTAGACTTCGGGTAAACTCTACTCACAACAAATACAAACTCATGAACTCCCGTAGCTCCGGAGTTCTAGAACCCCGAACTAATTAAAATTAAAAAATGACCTTAAACCATGATTAATTATAAAACAAAAAAATAATCAAGGGTTGATTAACTACTCCATGAATTTGGTCTTCGAGAGATATCCATTATTTTTCGCTCAAAACTCCTGAATTCTGAAATTCCAAAGTACTTTATCTTAATCATGACCATTAATAATACGTCCAGCTGGCTACAGTAAAAGATTGGGAAAAGTGTTGCGACCGTCAGGTAATAAATTTGACAGATTTCAGAATGATTAATCTATCAATAGATTAATGCGAGGATATCTAAACATTGTTTTTTCTGCAAATATAGGCTTTTCAAACTTCAAAGTGTTTTTTCCATTAATCTATTCGGAATTTTTGCATTCAACATTTTTGAGCTCACTGGTTTTTCTTCTCACAGGAGGGTTAACATCAAATTTTGAAAATCATGGCTCCGCGCAAAGTAGGAAAGAAGCATGATTCATTGACTGAGGAATCAAACCCAAATGCAGATATAATTTTAGATACTACTGCTTGATTGAAATACGTCATCAAATTTCGGAAGCAGGTTTATGACATCTTAGAGCATGAAATTTCTCTCTGTTCCGATGATTCAACGAAAGAAGAGGATGAGACATTTTCAACTAAGCTAAGGCATGTGGCTAAGTCCAAAATACACAGAGTTGTTTCTTGGCCGAAAATAATGCCATATATCGATATGATAAGCTGGGCCTTAGAACACGTGGATGTCCCAACGAGAACCATCTGCAGTCACCAAAAGACCATCGTCGACTCTTTTTGACCCAAGGACATTCAAGTAATGTACAAATTAACTCCTAACCCCAAATATACTTACAATGAATCATTTATAATGAAGTTTGAGGATGAGGAATGCACTAAATATGACATAATTGTCCATGATATAGTAAAATTCTGGTGGGGAAATCAAAATAAGTTCAAAATTGACACCCAGGGTATATATTCTACAGTCTCTTGTGATGCTCATATCTTGTACATTGCCATGATGCTCTGTAGAATGTTTGGTAAGAAAAATCCTGCGCACTTTACCATAGAATGGGTTCCCATAATCCATGAGGTTGATGAGGGATATACTTTTATTGGGGAAAAATGCTATTAGATAACTTAGCCAAGCAAATTGGGGAGTTCAAAATTCTGAAATCTAAAGGAGAACATGCTCCTTTCTATATTCTGCATATGTTATGGATGAAATTTGTTTCAGGACCCCATTTACTCTTATGAATTGGAGCTGGAATCTGACTCTCACCGAGCCCATACATTTTTATCATTCTAAGTTATGGGAAGAAAATTCAAAGGACTCTTTTTATGAAATTTGTCATAACGTAGTGATCCCAATCCATGAAGTTATTTATGGATGACCTCCCCCCAGAATTTCAAAACAAATCATTGGAAATTTAGGTGCTATTGCAGATTGACATATTGAGGAAATCTTCTCTTACATCAGGGTATTCGACTCCTATATATCTCCTCATGCTCTTCCCATATTCTTACTAGACAAACTAGTTTGGTGTATTTTCATTATCTGATTTTGGACGTGCTAAGGTGGAGTCTTCTGCCTTAGAAGATATTAAATTGGTTGACATTGAGTATTAAAGGCATGATCCACATAGGGTGGTTGAAAATCATTCAACTCAATTCAATATGAAAAGATACATCCATGAAGATTCACCTTATGATGAATTTTTCAGAGGAGTAATATCTTATGATGAAGTTGTAATCATATTTCAAAATTTACCTCAAGATCAACAATCATGCTTCCCAAGATTTCAGAAGCACATAAGGAACAATCTACCCAAAGTCTTGAAAGGAGAACAAAGACTTAACTCAACTTCACAGGTGACAGAATCAACAGAGCCCAAGCAACATAGCTTGCGTGAAGACAAAGCTATGGAAGTGGAAAAGAATGCAAATACATTGTCTAAAGATGAAATAATTACAGGAATATCCATACCAGGAAAAAATGAGCAAGAATTATTAGCATCATTTGAAGCTTTTATGAAACAGGGGCACAATTTTCCTTTGTCATTGCCAAACACTAAAACTCCAATGAAAAACACCACAAATCAACAAGGATCTACTGCACTTATTTCTCCCATACCATCATTAAATCCCTTAGCAATAAGTTACGAGTTACTTGGTTTAGAGGTTATCAATATAAACGACCTGACATCTATTGAACCTGAAGATATGGCTTCATCAAATTTATTTTTCAGCAAGAAAAGGAAGGTTATCATAAGAAGGGAATCTCGACAGAAGGAGGGAGTATCTACCAAAAAACATAAAATGATATATGATGGACATGGACAGAGTGACCTTGATTTTGCAAAAGAAGTTGCAGCCTCATTGGGAGCCTTTGCAACTGCCAACGAGTGTTCAATGGATAATCTCAAAAAATAGTTGGACCAAAAGAATGTTTTGATTGAACAATTGCATAATGATATGCAATAGATAAAAGTGATTGCTAGAGATAAAATCGATTTTGATATGGATAAAACCAGACAGGGTTTTGAGAAACAAATTAACTAGTTAGAAGGTAAATTAGAAGTAAGTGTTCAAAATAAACACTTGAGTAATAACATGCTTTCCCAACGAGATAGTTTAATAGAGCAAATGCAGGCCCGAAAAACCTCATCCGAGAGCATAAAAATGGATATTTCTGCATTAAAAAATCAAGCATCAAAAGTAAATGAAAAGATGAATACTGTCCAACAAGATCTGTACAAAAATATGGATATTATTCAAAGACATTATCAAGTGATCAATAATTCTTTGAAGAATATTTATGAAAAGGAGATGGAAGCCTATATGGCCAGGTCCAAATTCTAAGAATTCATAGTATGGAGACAAAAACTCAATGTACCTGGGATTGCTCCTTGTTCACTGTTTGATCAGATAAAGGGAGAAATGGATTTAAAGGTCTAGGAAAATAATCTTGAAGAAAGTAAGAGGCTAGCTAGAGAGGCAAAAGAGGCTTGTCTAAACACTGTTCCCGCTATAGATATGGAAATGAAAAAGATTGATGTCGATGGTATTCATGATACACTAGGACAAATGGAGATCGAAAAGAGAAAAGAGAGTCTAAAGAAAAGTAGAGAAAATGTACAAAATGATATCGAACATGTAAATCATGTTAATTTATGAATGATAACTGATTTGCTGGAGAAATTGAGCTTACAACATCAGATCACACAACATGCAGTTGTTAAAATTCAAGAAAAATTATCATTGGTGCACAAAAATCATTTCTCATTTGAGTTGTAGCGACCCTCCTCGTTACGACAACAACTCTGATAACAGGTGATTTTATTTTATTTTATTTAAAGGTGTGTGTGCACGTGTAAAGAGGAACAGACACACTTGACTCTACGTCTCCACCCGCCAACCAACAAGACGCAACCACGATGATCACAACAAGAAGACTTAAGGCGCACAACCAGTAACTGCAAGCAATAAACGACATACGGGGTTACGCACAGTACGAACACAGAAGGAAGAATCCATAGTAGTAGATTTTACTATTTCTGCACAGGAAAGCAGGGTGTTTAATATTCGTTCTCTGCTTCGGAGAGAGAGAATGTCAGATAGGCTCCTGGCCGACTGCTCAGGCAGAAACTAGTAATCTCTGTCAGGTGTGTCGCAAGAGTGGAAACCCTTCCTTTAAAGGGCCCGAGACTCTTGATACGGCACTGGATTCTTTACACAGACAATAATCACACACAAAGACTTATATACTAAGGCTACACTAAGGTGTCTACATCCCTCCCGACACAAGCAGACCCAACAATAAAATGATCTCAACCAAGTACAACAACAACTAAAGAAAACCACTAACTCTACGAAAGGCGCAAGTCAGTTAATTGCAAAATCCCTTGTACCAAATCATAATAAATTTTGAACTTAGTTCAAGATGTCTTAATTCATCTGCTATCAACGGTAATTAATTCTATTCTTATGACCATAAAATGACAACCATCTTTCATTTTATTTTAATATAACTACCTAAAAATACCAACACACCCATTTTGATAGGTTACCTAAAACCAACTCAATCACCTTACCACAAATGACCACAACATACCCATGGAAAGTTCCATAATCCTTAGTATTACCCTTAAACGTTTCATTACATAATCAATTCTATAAAACAAAAATAACATTGTATTAACACTACCATAAGCATACATTCAACACTCCTTTACATCGATCATTTCCCTAAGAATTAACAGTAACTTTAAACCTTATATGTCCTTAGATTTATCATGAACAATAATAGCTTGAAGGTTAGCATCACCCTCGACATTGTCTTCAACCTTAACCTTCATTACAACTCCATTTACTCCACATAAATCCAATTAGTATACAGTTACCCAATCATAAAATTTCAATATCATAAAACATCACATTTTATGATACACTAATATTGCCATAAGGTAACCGATCATTACATTAGAAATTATTATAACTTGGTATGATAACGATCACATTCAAGATAATGACAACTAATACAAAAAATAAGGCATTTAACATGACATAACATAAATATTAATAAAGCTATGTACAAGGTTATCTATGTTAAGACAACTGCAAGGGTGACCCATTATTAACTCGCTAAATCACTTGCCACTACGGGTTCATCTAAGAAGGTCAGTAATTAAGAAGATCTAAGAAGTAGTTTTATCTCATTGAAAACAATTGTTGCAAGGACCAATCATAATCAATGGGTTATACAAATATCCAGTTGCTGTGATGAGGGACATTAGAACAATTGCGTTCATATCCGAAGTAAACAATATTAGTATTATATATCAACTGTTATAAGCATTTCTCTCGAAAAGGTGCGAGAACCAACCCACACACTACTCCCAATACAACAATAGTACCTTTATTAGGACAATGCACCAACCATACCCTAAGGCAAACCATAATATAAT
>ML786216.1:319843-333167 GCA_009831015.1 Picea engelmannii | reverse complement strand
TTACTGCAGTGGGAAGTCTGGAGATTCACAGTTGCAGGGTTGAATCGGCTCTGATACCATATGTAGTGACCCTCCTCGTTACGACAACAACTCTGATAACAGGTGATTTTTTTTTTTTTTTATTTAAAGGTGTGTGCGCGCGTGTAAAGAGGAACATACACACTTGAATCTACGTCGCCACCCACCAACCAACAAGACACAACCACGATGATCAAAACAAGAAGACTTAAGGCGCACAACCAGTAACTGCAAGTAATAAACGACATACGGGGTTACGCACAGTACGAACACAGAAGGAAGAATCCATAGTAGTAGATTTTACTATTTCTGCACAGGAAAGCAGGGTGTTTAATCTTCGTTCTCTGCTCCGGAGAGAGAGAATGTTAGATAGGCTCCTGGCCGACTGCTCATGCAAAAACTAGTAATCTCTGTCAGGTGTGTCGCAAGAGTGGAAACCCTACCTTTAAAGGGCCCGAGACTCTTGATACGACACTAGATTCTTTACACAGACAATAATCACACACACAGACTTATATACTAAGGCTACATGGAGGTGTCTACATCCCGCCTGACACAAGCAGACCCAACAATAAAATGATCTCAACCAAGTACAACAACAACTAAAGAAAACCACTAACTCTACGGAAGGCGCAAGTCAGTTAATTGCAAAATCCCTTGTACTAAATCATAATAACTTTTGGACTTAGTTCAAGATGTCTTAATTCATCTGCTATCAATGGTAATTAATTCTATTCTTACGACCATAAAATGACAACCATATTTCATTTTATTTTAATATAACTACCTAAAAAGACCAACACACCCATTTTGATAGGTTACCTAAAACCAACTCAGTCACCTTACCACAAATGACCACAACATACCCATGGAAAGTTCCATAATCCTTAGTATTACCCTTAAACGTTTCATTACATAATCAATTCTATAAAAAAAAATTAACATTGTATTAACACTACCATAAGCATACATTCAACACTCCTTTACATCGATCGTTTCCCTAAGAATTAACAGTAACTTTAAACCTTATATGTCCTTAGATTTATCATGAACAATAATAGCTTGAAGGTTAGCATCACCCTCGACATTGTCTTCAACCTTAACCTTCATTACAACTCCATTTACTCCACATAAATCCAATTAGTATACAGTTACCCAATCATAAAATTTCAATATCATAAAACATCACATTTTATGATACACTAATATTGCCATAAGGTAACCGATCATTACATTAGAAATTATTATAACTTGGTATGATAACGATCACATTCAAGATAATGACAACTAATACAAAAAATAAGGCATTTAACATGACATAACATAAATATTAATAAAGCTATGTACAAGGTTATCTATGTTAAGACAACTGCAAGGGTGACCCATTATTAACTCGCTAAATCACTTGCCACTACGGGTTCATCTAAGAAGGTCAGTAATTAAGAAGATCTAAGAAGTAGTTTTATCTCATTGAAAACAATTGTTGCAAGGACCAATCATAATCAATGGGTTATACAAATATCCAGTTGCTGTGATGAGGGACATTAGAACAATTGCGTTCATATCCGAAGTAAACAATATTAGTATTATATATCAACTGTTATAAGCATTTCTCTCGAAAAGGTGCGAGAACCAACCCACACACTACTCCCAATACAACAATAGTACCTTTATTAGGACAATGCACCAACCATACCCTAAGGCAAACCATAATATAATAGTTAGTTGTAAACTAACTAGATTGTCTGAAAAGATCGACCCATTAATCCACAATCATTAGGCACACACAAAGACGAACATCCAACTTAAGCGTGAGTGCCACCATGAAAATTAAAAGGGAGTGAAAACTGTCTCTTGAGATCAGACATCCGGTTATTAAAGTAAGGCTCAAGACATGGTAAATAAATAAATAAATAAAGAAAAGGGGTAACGCAGTTAAATATAATCCCTTCCTTAGCTGTCCGCCTGTACTAAGTCCCTGTCTTCCATTGAAAGAACGCGGTCCACTCAAGGCTATCATAGAAGCCTAATAAATCGCTGTCCCAATTGACAACGGGGTCCATGTTTTAAGTCCAAAACAGAACGGTAAACTATTGCCATGGCTAATGCTGCTACTAAGACATACGTCCCCCGTCTTCCGGTCATCACTTTCAGGGAGTGGGTGTGCGGAATTTGGTTCAGCGTCGAACTGTCATTTCTCCAACAGAAAAAGTGTAGCAGACGGAGCCTCTCATGCATACATCATTTCTCTACTCCGATTTCAGTCCTTCCTCTTCGCCAGGTAAAGGCAGTGTCATAAACCAGGAAGGGTTCTCTATAGGGAGGAGATGGGAGCTATAGCTGAATCGAGACCGTTTAAAAATTGAGAGGGTTCCAACCGCCATTTTGGCTAAAGCGGGGGTCGGAAAGGTGCATGCCCTTCACGCTGTCAGCGCTGTCCAGATTTTTATCCCAGTGGAAAGATGGTCTACCTCGCAATACAACACAACAAACAACACTTGCAAAACAACACAACGAACAAACTTCAATACAACACAGCGTACAACAACAGGGAATAAAAATATCCCCCGTGCAATACACCACAGCTAATAGAACTTCCAATAGAAACCCTTCATTTAATTCGATACATCAACTTCAACATTAAGAGGTTCCATCAGTAATACAACGAACATAAATTCCAGAAAAATTGCATCCAATCAAATTCAAATACCAATCTCCCATTGATAAGAGGGTTCATTAACAATGGCGAACATGACTTCTAGTACAAGGAAATGCTGTCAATCAAATTGCAGACACGATATTAATTATATCTTTATATTATTATTTTTCTTAGCCAGAATATCCATCCATTTCCGACAATAGGGGAAGCGCTCGAACCCAATTAACAGGGGTTGGAACGGTTTGCAGGATTAAACGATGCTACGCATACAGTCCATACACCGTACACTTGGGTAAGAAGGGCACAACCATCAACAACCAAAACATTGAGCTAGGCTATAGAATTTTCAGTCATAAACTACATAATAGTTTGCCTGCTAAAACACACCGCAATCTAAAACATACATAGTAACACCTTCTCTCAATCAACATAAATGCGTACCTTTGCCTGTTTTCTTTCTCCTGGAGATGTCCGCGCGCTCCGTGCCATCTAGGTTTGTTTCTTTATCACCATCAACGTGATGTGCCCTTCAGGACGCACTATGTGCTCCAAGGGTGCCACTCGCCTCGTTCGTTTCTTTCGCGTGACATGCCCTTCAGGATGCACCACGTGCTCCAAGGGTGCCACTCGCCAACTTGTGTTTCTTTTGTGCGACGTGCCCTTTAGGATGCACCACATGCTCCAAGGGTGCCACTCACCAACTTCACTAATTGGTAGACATCTATAACCCCTGGAGTCAACACTCCGCCAGGTGAAATTGTGGGAGACTAAGGGCTCTAAGGAATAAGGCCCCCGCCTTATTGCGCGCCCCTTAGAATCATCATGAGCGACTGTCGCAGTCTGCCCTCACGACATCGTGGATCCTCTCGAAATAGGTAATCGTTAACCTACAGTTCGAGCCACGGCGGGAGTGCTAGTAGGCTGTGGTAGGGCTGCTGTCCACACCTCTCCCTCAACCTCTCTGGAAATCGTGTGTGGCCCCTTTACTCCATATGTGAGTCTAGTCAGAAAGCTATCATCAGCCTACATCATCAACAATCGTGTCAGAACATGTCAACATCATATCATCAAATCAATGAAATATCACAACAAATAAATCAACCCAAATAACACACTCCCTGACTCAATCCGGAGTCCAAGGGGTTCCACCGATGCCTCTGCATCATCAAGGTCCAAAACCTTGCACACTCAATAAAACTGAGTCAATAGCACCTGTCTACATCAAATAGTAAAACCTCACGTCGTCTATCATAATGCATCATAATCAAGTATAAATGTTTTAACATCAGAAAAGTCCAGATCACTTGCGAGCAAGTGTACTCAAATAATAAGTTTTCTCAGTGCGCTAGAGCGGGATGTTACATGAGTTAAATGCAAATGTTGAACCTTCTTAGTTCATTGTTGCATTAATGGAACTAAATGCAAAATTCAAGGATCAGAAAAAACCTAGTACATCCACAAGAAAATAGAAAGCAAGTGAAGTGCCAACGAGCAAAATAAATCTCAACAGATCCAAAAATATCTTCATTGTATCTTTTAGTTTTGATTGTATTCTATTTTGAGAACGAAGAATGTGGAATGTTTAACTACTTCTGGTTAAGACATTTTTGTATATATAAATAGATCAAAGATCCATTCCAGGCTTCTTCTGGCTGAATGTAAAAGATAACTTTCTGAATACCAAATAGAAAGAGAAGACAAAGATTCTACATCTCATTTCCTTGATTTATGTGCTTTTCTGTGTTACCATTTTCTAATCTTATTTTTGTCACTCCATGGTTCTTGAAGATTGAAATATTACAATTTAGTAACAGATCTATTGTAGTACATACATTGGATGATTGTTCAGTTACAATTTTTCCTCTTTTATTACTGTGAGTAAAACAAGACCTGTATCTGTCTAAATTTTCTCATTTTAATTCATCTATCAATGACTCATTCTTCACATTTCTTCTATTGTGCATAAGGTAATATTTATCATTATTGGATACCTTACTTTATTTTGACAGTCTTTGTTAATCAATTCTACTTTTCATATGATCAATATTTATAAAAGACTCAAAGAAAGAGATACTACCTCTGTGTTTTCCAATCATTAAAATTCATTTGAAGTTTCATCTTAAAAATGAAGGTAGAAAATCATTACAAAAACAATTCTCTTAAATATTTGGATTCCTGAAATTATTCTGTGAGCCTAGAATAAATCTTAGGAACAACATCTTTTTGGCGCCATTATCGAGGACCGAAGAAACAAAACTATTTTCCCTGGGAATACGACAAAGTTTAAGTTTCGATTTTTGATGGTGAACAATAATTGCACAAAAGGATAAGACTCATTTTCATTTTTTCACCCGGTGACTCCATTTTGGAAAAAATGGCATTCACAAAAAAAAAAACCAGGAAAAACCCAGACGATAAGCAGACTACGCTAGTTTCATATCTCGAAAAACTGTTGAAAACCAAAGGATATCTAAATAAAATTATATTTGCATCAACAGGTAAGATCTATTAACCTAAGGTTACTACTGATAATGTTAATATTCCAACAAAAGAAGTAAGTTTACTTAGTTCAATGAAAAACATCAAAAACCTCATTTTGCAGAAGCCTCAACTAGTAATCCTGAAGATAAGTTAGAAAACATGGAACAGGTAATTCTCGAAGTAAAACTGTATGGTCTAAAGGGAGAAAATTTTCAGAATACTCCTATCTCTTTGATAAACACTTTTACCAGTGAGAATAAATAATATTCTTCAATTCTTAATACCGTCTATATGCCACCGATTCTTAGTCTTCCTAAAGTAAATTTTTTCGTCTCTAAAAATCCTGAAGATCACCCTTTATACTCGGGATCATCTCTTATTAGTTCCCCCATTTATCCATCTAGCTGATATGAAAGACCAAGCTCAAGTTCCCATTTTCCAACTAATTTTGATTTTACATCCCTCTCGTGAGATCCATCACCTTTTGATTATCTAGCATAACTCAGATCCCACCTTCCTGAAGCAATTAAAGATCTGATACATTAGTCTTTTGAAATATTTGATAATCTGCAGTATATCCCTAGTATCTCTTCTCCTAAACTTTCAATGGTTGGTGCTGGAGGTGCAGGAGGTGGCGGGGCTGGTGGAAATATAAATCCACCACACCCTCCTCTGAGTATTTTTTCCAAAGTAGTTGCTTGATATGCTCCCTTATCCCTTCCTTCTTTTCTACATAATCTACCTGAGAATTTTATGAAGAGTCTACCTAAATTTATGTGAGAGGGGGATTTAACAACCACATAACATATAACATTTTTTGATCAATTTGCTGATATTCTCGGTATTGAACATGAATATGTTTACATGAGACTATTAGTACACACTTTTGAGGAACAAGTTATAACTTGGTTTAGGGGACTTCCTGCAAATTCTATACCATCATATGATTATTTAGAGACTTCTTTCTTAAGACATTGGGGTGAGAAAAATGACCATTTATCTTAATTGAATTCGAAGCTTTAAGGAAGAAAACATATGAAACTTTTTCAGATTTTATCCAAAGATTCAATAAAATTTATAGCAAAATCCCAGTCGAAGTAAAACCTGCCTAGCTAGCTGTTAAAGTTACTTTTGCAGGGGATTTTGATTCAGATTTCGATTTACTTTTAAGGGAAAGAAGAGCCACACCTTTATCTGGAATGTAAGATGATTCTATCGAAATTGAATCAAATATGATGGCATCAAGAAAACTGAAAACAAAGTTTGATATGAGATTAAGAGAACCTAGAAGGTTTAAAGAGCAAGCAAGACCCTCCTGTTCTGGAAAAAACACACAAGAAGAAAAGATGGATGAAATGGCTAAGATCATTAAATATTTATCAAACCAAATTTCCAGGATGAAAATGGAGAAATCCAAACCTGATCCATATGTTAGAAATCAAAACCAATTTAGGAGAAACTTTAATACAAACCCTTATATTCAATAGAGGAAACTCAAGAATGAGGAACAAAAGATTCAAGCTCCTTTAATTTTTTTTTTTCTTATACATGGAGACGATGTTCAAGATTATGATGAATTAGAGGAGGATATAAAAAATATCAGTGATGATGATGTTGAACCTCATTTAACTAAACAAGACTATGAAAAATCTTTAAATCTTGGATCATTATTTGATGAACAAAATATCAATAACTTGGGAGAGTCTACAACTCAATATAAAGACCTTGTTGATTCAATAGTGGCTGAGCTTCATAATAAATATGATTTGAGGCCAAAGGAAAATACTTCCACTACCAATCCACCAAAAAATATCTTGTCACAAAGTAAATAAAATAAAGCAGTGGTTTCAAAATCACCTACTGAAGTACAAGCTGCTCAAATAAAGCAAGTTGAAACTAAAGAAACACAAACTAAAAAGATGGAGAACAAAGAAGCTGAAGTTCAGACCAAAGAATTAGAAAATTGAGTTGGTATCTTCAATCTTGAGAATGAATTGAATAAGATTAAAATTCTAGTTCCTTTGGTTGAACTTGCCAGAAATCCGATTTACAAGAAACAAATTTCAAAGGTAATTAATTTTTCAGATGCAAAATGCCAAGCTGATGTTATGAACTTGCAAGATGAGAAACCAATGATTATGTTTGGACCACATATTGAAAATGATAAAGACTCAGTTGCTCCATTTTATATCACTCTTACTGTGCATGATCATTTCTTACACAACTGTATGTTAGATTCAGGTGCTTCACATAATTTGATGCCAAAAATAATAATGGAAAACTTGGGCTTACAAATTACCAAACCTTATCAAGATTTATACTCTTTTGACTCCAGAAAGGTTAAGTGTCTAGGTATGATTAAAGATTTAGTTGTAAATCTAGCTAACATTCCAGTAAAAAGTATTCTTATGGATGTGGTGGTTGATGATGTTCCTGAAAAATATGACATGCTTTTATAAAGATCTTGGGGTGCAAATTTAGGAGGATCAGTTCAATTGGACATGACATATGTTATTATTATGATTTTTGGTGGACAGTTTACCGGATTTTACAGAGAAACTAGACTGGCATATACAATAAGTGATCCTCAAAACCCAAATAATTATCCAGTCTATGTTGTTGATCATGATTTAGGAAATTGTATTTTATCCATAGATGATGATTTTCAAGAATGTACAGAAAATGAAAATACAAAATCAGAACTTCCAAATAAAAATGTAAATATTAGAGATGGAATGTGGAAAATGTTCTTTGATGGCACTTCATCTTGGGGAAGAGAAAGAGATGGAGTACTATTTGTGGAACCAAGCGATGAGTATTATATCCCTTTTTATTATAGATTGCAATGGGACTTCGATTACACAAATAATGTATGTGCATACGAAGCTTTAATTTTAGGATTAGAAGCTACTAGAAAGTTAAAAATTCAACATTTGATAGTTTATGGGGATGCTGAAATTATTGTAAAACAAATCAAACAACAATATCAAGCTAAACATCCAAGAATGAAGTCTTATAGAAATTGTGCATGGGATCTGATAGAAAACCTTTTATTATCATTCAACATTCATGCTATTCCTAGATTGCATAATCAACAAGCACACTCTTTGGATAAAGCTACAACTAACTTCATACCACTTACTGTTTTGAAATTGAAGTGTCACATTGACATGAGACATAAACCTTCAATTCCAAATAATGTTCACTATTGGAAAAATTTCGAAGATGATGAACAAATAAAAAGATTTCTGGAAATGAAAGATGAATTTTCTGAGACACACGTAGATCAGGAAAATCGAAATGATCCAGTTTGGATTATGCAAGAAGGAGAAAATCCAAAGAAATTCAAGGATAGAATCACAAATCACAAAATGCTCTTGCTCAAGAATAATCAAATTCCCAAGGGTCTTATTCCATTAGAAATACTGTTCAACCAAAATGATATACCTTTAAAATCTACCTTGCAAACTCATTCTGAGAAATAACAAGGGTGAGTTTTATTATTATTATTATTGTAATTTATCCACTCACATATTATTATTATTATTTTTTAATTGAGATTGGGAAATAAAAAGGGTGAGTTTTATTATTATCATTTTTAAATTTCTTCTTCTTATTATTATTGTAATTTAGCCACTCACATATTAATTTGTATACAAAAAAATGCATTATCATTGGGTTATCTATTGAACCTATGAATATTATGCTTGTGTTGGTCTTCAATAATAACATATTTGATCATAATATTGGTATATCTATCTATCCAATGTGATCTGGGTATAATAGTAAGAAGATAATACACTGTTTTTTTCTTTTCTTTTCTATATTTACACATTTCCCATTCAACATGCAGAAGGCAGAATGTAGAGAGCATTGTTTCTCTTTCTCCCCATGAATGACTTCCTGCATTTGGGCATCCAGTGTGAAGTTGAGATTCCCAATTGTTCTTCCCTTATTTTCATTTCATATTTCCACATTCCTCATGCAGAATGAAAAAAGTCTTGTTGCTCTTTCTTCCCATGGTCATGTTCTTTAATTCTCACATCGTCACCTTCAATGCAGAGTGTGAAGCTGTGTTGTTTTCCCCTTATCTGCATTTCTACATTTTGGCATTCAACATGTAGAATTCAGAATGCAATCTTGTTTCTATTTCTCTTTCTTTGCATCGTTGCATCATTGTATTAAACTGTGTGGTAGTGTCCCTATCACCCCATCTCGAGGTGTCATGTTTGAGCTATGAATATTCATGCAATCTCCCCTTAAATTATTTTGAGACATATCAGCGCATGAGACCTCTAAGTCATGGACCTCATATTTCACACCCTCATTAGCTTGCGTGTCAACAAGATGATTTGTTTTGTGCTTAACATGGAGAGGTAGAATCACATGTATTTGGTTGGTGGTTTGAAGTATGTAATTCCATCTCGAGGAGAACCTCCAAATACTTGTCAATTTATATAATTTGATGCCATTCAAAAATATCTTAAGAGTGTTCAAAATAATGTGTGAGTTTCCTTCTATAATCAACCTTTCATATCCCTACACCATGGCAACATGTAGTCCACTTTATAGAGTCACTAATGCCTTTGAATTGTTTGTGTTAGTCCCAAGGAATTTGACATATATTCTTAGAATTTTTCCTAAGTAATCTTTGAATACTTATCCTACGCCTACTAATCCAGGATTTCCCTTTGAGGCTCCATCAAAATTGAGTTTGATAAAGTCTTGAGGTGGTAGAGACCAAGCTTTCGACGATCATGCATGAGGGGAGGGAGATGTGATTCTTTTTCCAAAACTTCTTAAGTTTACAACTAAATTGGATAGAATTCTTTGCTCCTAAGGTTTACATTTTTAATCGTCTTCTGGCTAGGAAGAGGATTGGAATAATTCTTTGATATGTTGTATTTCCTTCCATAATTCATCCCCATCCCTTATTTTGTATTTAAATTTGTCCATTCCTTTCTTTCATAATTACTCAGAGGAGGAATCTAGGAAACAAGTGCCAAACTTTATTTAAGATTGAACTCTCAAAGGGAGAACACCTCCATTCTTTTATGGTTTTTGAGATGTCATTCCTCTTGCAATTTGATTTCTTGAAGGTAATTTCTCCTCTATACCATAATAACTCTACCTGATGGCACTGATTAAGTATATGCTCTAATGATCCTTGTTCCAATTCACACATTTGGCAGATTGATGGTCCCTCAAATATTTGTTTTTCAAATTTTGTCCCATGTTAGTACCTTCCTTCTGGCTAGAAGCCAGAGAAACATAGATATTTTTGGTCACACCTCAGGGTTCCATATATGTTTCTATACTTTCTATACTTTCTATAGAGTTATGCCCTACTTCTATGGTGTAGGATTCCTTAATAAAAAATGTCCCTTCTCCTTTGTAACCCCATTTGAGGATGTATTTCCCATTATTGAATCTTATTCATATAATTTTAAACTCTTTTTCTAAGAGATCCATGGCCCTCTGAGAAGTGAGCGATGGCTATTTGTCTTGAATCTTCCACTCCACCCCCTTATATTTGTCCTCTAGTTATCCTCTCGGTATTGGTGGACTAGTTTCGAGTTTGAGGAGAGGAAACAATCCTTGACTTTTGAGAGAGAGTGATTCCCATTTAATATGGCTAGCTACTACCACAAATCATCTTAGAAGAGTGTAAAATTCCTATTTACAACTTCCTAGAAACAATGATCTTGGACAATTTTTCTGTTCCTCCACGTGTTGTTCCAAATCAATGAGTCTAATATAAGACCATCCATTCAAATGAGGTATTTTTCTTTTACTTTCAGTGCACATGTTTGTCTCCAAATTTGACTCCATAATTCTGATTTACTATTCAACCAATGCCACTAGAGTTTCCTTGCTAGAACATTGCTAAGAGTTTGGAGATTCTGACTCTCAAGTATCCTATGTTCTTGGGCATGCAAAATTTTCCCTATGCCACAAGGCATAATTTCCTATATTTGTTTGTCCATTCCCATAAGAAAGAGTGTTGAAGACTTTTGATGGATTTAAGAATCTTTACATGAGTAGTGAGAAATGAGAAGAGGTACAAGGACATGGCTTGAAAAACATATTTGAGTAGGGTAACCATGCATGGAAGATCTAGGGAATGAAAGGTCCAAGCGTTGAGCTTGAGGTCATGTTTGGATAGAGTATATTCCCAAGGGATGTTTATTGAAGGATTTAGAATGAGGGGAGCTCCTAGGTATTTCAAAGGAGGCGATCCTTTTTGTAAGCCAATGATTCTAATAATGTTATGTTGAGTAATTAGAGGGGTTATGAAGAAAATAATGACAAACTTCCCATGATTTATACCAATGCCCAAGGAAAGAAAAAATGTATATAAAAGAATGAAATTTATAGAGGAGGATTTCAAGGTAGAGGGTGTCCCATCATGAGAGTTTCATCCACAAATTTCACAAGTGAGAGGGGATCCATTTGATTATGAATGCACATGTATTTCATATTACAATTAGAAATTACTTGACAAAGACTTCAAACTAGTCCCTTGACCATGAGGATAAATAAGAAGCGAGATAATGAATCTCCTTTTTTAATGCCACAAGAAGGGTTAAAAGGATTGGAGGGAGATCCATTGATTAAGACATCAAAGAAAGTTGACAAGAGAAAATGTTTAAACCATTGGGTCTAGGATTGATAGAATCCAAAGGCAAAAAGAACATGAACAATAAAATCCTAGATAAGACAATCAAAAGATTTAGACATATCAAGATTAATTAACATACTTATATTTTTTGTCATTTTCAAGGAATGCATGGTCTCATATGCTACAATGATTCCATCTAGAATTTGACACCCCTCAATGTATCTACCTTGTTCATTTGAGGTAATATAGTTCATGATGGGATTCATTCTATTAGCAATGATCTTGGAAATTATTTTATAAATCACATTACACAACGAAATGGGCTTGAATTTGTCCAGAGAGAGGGATCTTTATTACTTTATAATAGGGGTGGGAAAGGCTAAGTTAAGGGCCTAAAGAATTCCTTTCTTTTCTCTAGAGTTCTCCAATACCTTCCATACATCTGTGCCTACTGCTAACCAACAATTCTAAAATAATTTTGTTGTGAATATATCTGGTCTTGGATTTTTCATTGAAGCCATCTCCATAACCATTGTCTCTTCTTCATCTCTAGTGATTTCTCTCGAAAAAGTAGGGCTCTAGTCTGGCATGACAAAGGTTATTTAACGCACGCAGGGTATAACCCTCGTGCTCTTCGGTCAACAATCAAACCACATAGGTGAAGACAAGGCCGGGGAAGACCAAGAACCTCATTTTGTGACCCCTAGTGGTGCAATCAACCAATGCCGAAGTGAACAAAAAACACTGATGCAAAAAACCTTCGACCATTAAACCAATGAAAGCCAAAGACTGAATTAGTGGCAGTGCGTGAATATAGCTATCCTCCTGAGACTAAACAAAAACCCTCCAACCAAACGACAGTGATAACAAAGAGCTATCACCCAGGAAGACCAATAATCTCGACGAACTCAAAATTGTTACAGGAAGAACCATTCACTCTTCATTTCCAGAACCCAAATTTCACATAGTTGAAAAACACAAACCCATACACTTGAGCCAGTAATCATTTCATAACCAGAGAAAAACCATGAATGGCCAAAAAAAGACATACCTGTAATCAAATTCCTTAAAACGAGAGTTGGTTGAGTGGTTCCTCCCTGCTAAAATTTCATAGCATAACCACAACAACAAGATCGAACAATATCCCGACTAGGGTGGTGGCCAACGAGAAGAGTAAAGGTGACGTGCAGTAAATTCATGTAGCCTCCATGCATATCTCATTAACTCAACAGTACATGCCAACAAATTCTCTATTAACACGATTAATCAACATGTATCGAAACCATCACTACATTAAAATCCAGTAGCATGATCACCATATCCCATTTCACATCATATAACTCAAACAAAATTGCATAACCATCAACATCCATTACTTGGTCAAATGCACCACCAACATTCAATTTAAATACACTATATATATATATATATATATATATATATCGACCACATAATCCAATTAATCATTGCACAACCATTTACTTGTTAGCTAGGATAATTGTTAAGTCTTTCATGCATGTAGTATATATATATATATATATATA
>ML786216.1:286260-309251 GCA_009831015.1 Picea engelmannii | reverse complement strand
GGTCCGAGTTTTTTTTTTTTATTTGGAAAATTTCATTTGTTAAGGTCACACTAAATTCCCCCCCTTTTTTTTAGAAAAGTCTTAGGCTTAGGGTTTAGATTCTGAGCTAGGCGACGATTGGTTAAGGGAATTGCTTAAGGTTTTATTCAGGTGCTGATGACTTAGGGCTAATTAGGTTGACTCCTTCAACCACATTATTGTGACGTGCCCTTCAGGACGCACCACGTGCGCCAAGGGTGCCACTCGCCTCTTGAATTTCTTTTGGGCGACGTGCCCTTCAGGATGCACCATGTGATCCAAGGGTGCCACTCGCCAACTGAGTTTCTTTTGTGCGACGTGCCCTTCAGGATGCACCACGTGCTCCAAGGGTGCCACTCGCCAACTGGACTGATTGGTAGACCTCTATAACCCCTGGAGTCAACACTCCGCCAGGTGAACTTGTAGGAGACTAAGGGTTCTAAAGAATAAGGCCCCCGTCTTATTACACACCCCTTAGAATCATCGTGAGCGACTGTCGCAGTATGCCCTCACGACATCGTGGATCCTCTCGAACTAGGTAATCGTTAACCTACAGTTCAAGCCACGACGGGAGTGCTAGTAGGCGGTGGCAGGGCTGCTATCCACCCCTCTCCCTCAACTTCTCTGGAATCGTGTGTGGCCCCTTTACTCCATATGTGAGTCTGGTCGGCAAGCTATCGTCAGCCTGCATCATCAACAATCATGTCAGAAAGGTCAACATCAAATCATCAAATCAAATGAAACATCATAGTAAACATATCAACCCCAAAGCACACTCCCCGACTCAGTCCGGAGTCCAAGGGGGTTCTACCGATGCCTCTGCATCCTCAAGGTCAAAAACCCTGCACACTCAATGAAACTGAGTCAATAGCACCTGTCTACATCAAATAGTAACACATCATGTCATTTGTCAATCGTATCATAATCAGGTATAAATGGTCTAACATCATAAAAGTCCAGATCACTTGCAAGCAAGTGTCCTCAAATAATAAGTGTTCTCAGTGTGCCAGAGCGGGATGTCACAGTTCACATGTAGTATAGTAAAAACGCAACATTGGATTCCTTTTCTTTGCACTAATAGTATTTTTTGCTTTCTCGAAAACTGTCTTTCATGTAATTTCACTAATGTGTTTGTTGTGCAGGTGAGATAAGAACAAATGAAATTAATGAATAGCATAGGTTGTAGTAACATGAAGAATCAACATGTCAAAAGCTCAAATCATACCAACAACAACAATATCTCATCAACCATGTAAACCGTGTCACACATCATCACAACATAAAAAATGAGCATACCTGATCTTCAATATTAAGGGGGTCCCGCCTACTAGTATTATTTAGTTTTATAATAATAGGCTTTAGCAACACTTTGCAGGCGAAACTACATTGACGTTTTTAATCGTGAACACCTCCCATTATGTGAGGCAACAAGGGAAAGAACAAGGCGGATGGAATTCATTTTGGCTACAAGGGAAAATGTTTCATTATAGTCAATTCCTTCAACTTGGAAAATCCTTTAGCAACTAACCGAGCCTTGTGTCTTTCAACACTTCCATCTGATGCATACTTAGTTCTATATACCCATTTACATCTGACAAGTTTTCTTCCTTTTGGAAGAGGTACAATATTCCAATTATCATTTTCCATTAAAGAACAATACTCTTCATTCATTGTTGTATCCCAATATGGATGACCTAAAGATTCTGCAAATGTCTCTGGATCATGAGTCTCTGAAACTTGAGCCAAAAGAGAAAAGGCTCATTGGAACTGTGAACATGTCCGACGTTGATATGAAGGATCATCGACAATATCGCCAACTACTTCTTGCATTGAACAAACCCATCTAGGAAGCGATGGAGCTGGAGCTAGTGCTGGTTTAGGTTCAAAGGACTCATCTGGAGGAAGGTGAGCAGGCGGAGGTGTATTTTCATCCTCACTGTCATCATCATAAGAAGAAACCAAAATAGAAGAAGGCACACACATCGAAGAAGGCACAGATGCCGAATTAGGATCACAGGCCAAAGAAGACACAAATGCCGAATTAGGCTTGCAGGCCAAATAAGGCACAAACGACGAATTAGGCTCGGAGGCCAAGAGATTTTCATCAAATTTAACATCTCTTCTAATAATAATTTCATTACAATGTGGTTGAATAAGTCTATAACCTTTGACATCTTCAGAATAACCAACAAATGTACACTTCTCACTTTTATGCTGCAATGTTTTCCTTTTCTCACCAGGAATGTGAGCCCATGCTATACTTCCAAATACACAGAAGTGACTTACATCTGGTTTAATTTTAGTCCAAGTTTCTTCCGGTGTTATATTTTTAAGAGCCTTCGTGGGAGTGTGATTTACTATGTAATTTGCATAGTTGATGGCTTCTGCCCAATACTTTAGACTCAATCCCTTAGTTTGGATCATACAATTAACCATTTCTTTTAATGTGCGGTTCTTTCTCTCAACAACACCATTTTTTTGTGGTGTATATGGAACAATGTGTTTCATTTGGATTCCTTGTGTAGTGCAATAAATTGTAAAATTATTGTTCACATATTCGCCTCCATTATCTGTTCTTAACCTTTGAATTTGATGTCCAGATTCCTTTTCTACAAGGGCCTTGAAGGCCAAAAACTTGTCAAAAACTTCGCTCTTAAGTTTTAAGAAGTAAACCCAAGTATGTCTGGAAAAGTCATCAATGAAATTTAAGAAATACTTGCACCCAAAAAAAGAAGGAGAAGAAAGTGGACCACACAAATCACTGTGAACAAGCTACAAAGGGATCGAGGCGTGCCAAGAGGCACGTTTGTCAAAACTACCCCGATGATGTTTATCGAGAACACAACCGACACAAACACCATCTCTGCATGAAACATGAGGAAGACAGTCACCATCTGTTGATTATATAGTTGCTACAATGAGCGATAGTTTAGATGACCAAACTGCTCATGCCAAAGTTTTCTCAAGTCATCGCTATGAGAAATTTTTTTTGATGAAAAAGACGATGACCCAAAGTTGTCAAACTTGTACAACCTGGTAATATCATCGACAATTCCAGTTGTAAGAACATCCTCATGATATTTTAGATCCTTGATTACAACTTGGTGAGGTGAAAAATCGACGATTTTATCTTCACTTGAATGAGTGATTTGATATACTGATAGAAGGTTACAAGAAAGACTTGGAACAAATAATACATCATTGAAATGACCATTTTCTACTTGAACTATTCCAGATCCTACAACGCTAAGAGATCTATCATCAACAAACAATATTTTCTTAGTGTTACATTCATTTAGAGCAGAAAATATGTCTTTGTCCTTAGCCATATGATAAGATGCTCTAGAATCAATAAGACAGTCATTAGAAGAAGAAGTAGAAGTTGTATTGAAGGAGAAACCATAAGAAAAAAGTGCATGTCAATGAGAAGAAGAAGAAGACGTAGAATCAATACCGATGTTGTGCTTCTTGATTGCTTCTTATAAAGCTGCCATCTTCTTGAAACATTTGGACTCATCATGACCACCTTTATCATAAAAGTTGTAATGTCTGTCAGTGTTCTTATTTTTATATTTTTCTCCCTTGTCATGATTAGGAGCGAAAGCTGTCTGAGTGGGTTTGGGACCATTATGTTGCTTGTTGTTGTAGCGAGGATGTTGCTTCTTGGGATTATTGGGTTTATCTTTCTGATGGATGACTAAGGATTTGTTTGAGGTACTTGCAGTGTTGATCACTCCAAGTTGTACAAGCTTATCTTGGTCTCTAATCAAAGAATCACAAAAGGACTCAAGAGTGAGATTTTGATAAGTTGTCCCTAGAGCCTCTTTCATGGCATAAAAGGTAGATACAAACACAAAATATGCACTACCTAGCTTAGAAAGAATAAGATAGATGCAACACTCTTCATCCATCTTTATCTTACATTCTTCACATAAAATTTTGAGTGTTTTAAACTTAGATAGATAGTATTCAATGCAAGAAAAATCACTTGGACTTAAAGTCAGTACTTGATTTTCTAACTGTTGTGCTCGAATAATATTGTTTTTACCAAACACAGATTCAATCTTTTCCCAAACTTCATCAAGTTTATCTGTTTATTTAATGTGGAACCTTAAATCAGGAGAGATGGACATTCTAATTAGTCCACGTGCTTCGTCATTCCTATTAGCCCATTTTAATTTCTTATCAACATTAGTAGGTTTTGTTTCCTTTCCCAAGGTAATCCGGTACAAGCCTTTACTTCTTTATAAATCCTCCATATGGGATTTCCATTGGAAGTAGTTGGTGTTGGTAAGCAAAAAATTACTTGAAGAAACCATATTAAATATGTAGATAATATGGATTTAAAAACTGAAACCGATGATCTGGATGGAAAGATCTCACAAAATTATATGATTTAAAAAAAAACGGCACTGAAAATGGATTTCAGATGTGAAAGTTATGCCCTTTTAAAACAATGCATAAACAATAACCAAAGGACCACGTGATGGTGTAAATTGCTTTATGAATTGACCCAATTTTATAAAAAGAAGTGGGGATCACTTTTACAATGAATTTACTTTATAAAAGAAAAGCTGCATGCAAAATAAATAACTCTAAAATAAAATATTAAAGCTACTTATAGTGATTCACTTTCATACTTGAAGTGAAATACACTTTACAATGGAGCATGAACTTAAAAAAAAAGAAGTAACAAAAATAGAGACTTGAACTCAAGACCTCTTACTTAATAAAGAAACGTTTAACCAAGTAGGATAGAAAAACATATTGTATTGTTTAGCAAAACTTGTGTTGTTGAAGACAGCCTTGGAGAGAGTGTTAAAAAAAAACTCTTTTCACATAAGAATTTTTTTTCGTTTCTCGATGACAACAAGGGTTAGATCTCGATTAGCTTACTCGAAAAACACACCTTTTTCTATTTGTTTTTGATTTTCCAAGATTGTACAGGGCATGGGGAAAATAAAATACACATATCTAAAAGAGTAGCAACCCGAAAACAAACAATATAAAACTGAAATAATACTCTGCAAAAAAATTAAAAAGGGAGTATTCAGGATTTATACCTCCTAATCTAGCTTTGAATGACCATATATTGGGAAAACGGAAACCTTTTCGAGAGAAACGAAAATCATTCCTAAATGAAATGAGCGCTACAGATGCAATGGAACAATCCTCTGAACCCAAAAATGTACGAAAATGGAAGAAAATGGAGATGAGACAACTTAGCTTCACGATCTCGATCTACAACAGGAGCAGGTCTTCAAACAGGCTCTGATACCATGTTTGACACTAATTGTATTCCAACAGAGGATGAACAACTTCAGTAACCACTCAAAAAACCATATCAAAGATCAACACACCGATGTTTTGACATGTTAAAACCCCTACAGGGAAAAATCCATGGCCCCAACCTACACGGTCACTTGGAGCAGTTTATTAATGCAAAAAAAAAAGATTACATAGAGATTTTACAAGTGAGTTTCTCACAATCGATCATCAAAAAATGACCCTCCATACTCTTTAAATAGAGATCATGGACCAATTGGGTGTTAAGCCACAGAATAATGGTCGTTAAGATCGAGGAGAATATGAACCATCAACTCACTCTATGTCAGGAACATATCATGATCGTCGGATTTCCTAACTACAAATGCATACTAAAGAAACACACTTTTACCTAACGACACATTAGACCAACTAGATCTTAACTAACTCCTAAGTGTCTAAATATCCTAACACATTTTCAGGTTTTTCCCTTGTCTTGAATTTATTTACTTGTGTTCTGGTCTGAACAACATTGTCTTGTGAATACTTAGGATCCTCTTTTTCATCAAAAAATATAAAAAATATGATGAACCTTCTTCCACTTGCACTGATTCCAAAACTTCATCTTGGTTAATGACTGCTTCTTGATCAAAATTTTCAAAGTTTTCTTCTTCTACAATTTCTTCTAGCAAAACAACATTTGGATTCAAAACTTTGGGTGCTCTTGGTCTATGATATTCAATTCTATCATTTCTTCCTCTTTGATTAGGCAATGGAGCTCTCATATTTGAGTTTAGTGGGATGATATTCTTACTTCTCTTGAGTCTAGTTATCTCATTATGCATTTGTCTAATTATTCTGCTCATTTGAGCAATCTTAGAATCTTTTGTCTTGTTCCTTAAGAAGCTCTAGGATCATTTCTCACATTAGTGGGAATTCCTTAGAGAATTCCTCCCCCAATTGCTCAATTTTCATAACTTCTAGAAGTGGATTGTCCATGAGGTGATTTTGACAGACTGGTCATTTGTCTTTGCCCAAGAATAATATCAGGATCAACATTAGACTCTAACGTGTAATCTTCCATTTCTGTTGCCATATGGATTTCCTCGTTCAATTCATTTATTTGTGAAGATATTATTGGATAACTCACATTTGAAGGCATTCCATTCTTATAACATTCAAATACAACATGATAATTTGGGCATTTCCAGATTTGGTTCAATGTCTTAAAGAATTGTAAATTAAATTTCCCGATTCTTTTCCCCTTTTTGAGATGGATTTGGGTAAACTGAGTGAGCATAATATGGTATGAAATAGGATGTGCATACATAGTCATGGACATATTTTATAAATCATCAAATGAACCAATTGATTGAGATGGGAGGGAAAGATACCATTCATAAGCTAGACCTACCAAGATTTGCAGAAAGACTCTGACCATTACATAATCACATTCAATCAAATGAATATCATAAGCACTTACAAAATGATCCATATGTATTTTTTGATCCATAATCCCATCACTTGAAAAGACATATAAACTCCTTGAGGTAAGGTTGGTAATGCATTTTGTTCTCCATGTAAATTGAGTGGGCTAGACCTAGATCTTCTTCTTGGGTTTCTTTGTCTGTCATTTCTTCCTCTTTCTTCATTAGGAATTTCATTTCTTTATTCTTCTTGATCACCCATGATTACTATATCACTTGATTCAGATCTTGAACTTTGGGAAACTTCATGAATCACAAGCTTCTTAATTTTACTTCTTGTTAATGGACCCTTGTATGATTCCATCTTTTCTAAGACTTGCAACTGTCTTCTTTGTCTCAAATTTATTTCTCTTTCTTTTTCTTGGGCAAGAACTTCCCAAGTTCTCTCAAGTTCTGCACAACTCCTTGTTGTTGTGATTGTTAGGTCATACAACTGGTGCAAGATACTTATTCAATCTCTATCCAATTTGTATTTGGGGTTGGTTGGGTTCATGTAGAGTCATTAAAATTTCTGATCTATGAAACCAACCTTTTGTTCATTTCCCCAGTATGGTCACCAAAAATGTTGATCAAAAATAATTTCTTATGATCTTTAATTCAAGCTCATGAGGATAAATCCCCCTGCATTTTTAAAGAGGTGGTACTCCTCTATTTCTAATAACATACAAGACCAAATACAATCCCTGAGAGAGGTCCATGATTATTCTTGAAATAAATATTCACATGCAAATAATACCTAAGAAGGGACCATGCATATGATAGAAAGCAAATATTTACACTATGTTATAAGATTTATGAATCAAAAGAGTATGCATTAAAATATGACGACATTTCCATCACAACATTCATCAAAGTAGAACACAATATTCAACAAAGGGAAAGGAAAGTATGGACCACATATAATAGATAAATCTAAATGATCATTCCATTAAACTCAATGAATATTTTGATAGACACACATATGAAATATCATGCGTAAAATTGAATTCTTAAGAAATCAATAATGTTACATCCCAAACTAGTTCTCTGGGAACCTCAAAAAATAATAAATGTCTTAAATAAATAAGCAGTAATGCATGGGGTTGCAAATAAAATAAATTGCATTTGTCCTTCAAAGAGGACTGGGATGGGGCTCTTGCGGACCATAAAATGAAAAAGAGACCTTGAAGACAAAGAAAACATTCAAAGGTCAACCTTGGGTTTCACAGGTTGTTGGGAACAAAAAAGGCACAATGACAATTGATTGAATAACAAAAATGATAAGGGAAATAATAAGGTCACTACTCAACTTACCGTGATGGAAATTTTCAAACCCTTCATTTGATTGTTGAGACATCCTTTATAGATGGTTTTTGTTGTACTGGAGGTGACATAATTTCTATAATCGCTTCATGTTGATCTATATCGATTATCTTAACTAATGCTTTCATTAACCATTCTTCTATATACTCCCTCATCGGAGCAACCATTATTTCTTGATTGGTTTTTTATTTCAAACAAGTCATTCTCCAATCCTCTTAAATCAATGCTTAATTGGTGCAACCTATTCTCAATATCATATTTTTGATTTATGTATGAGATAATCCACCTCTCTACTTCTTCTTTGGATAATTCAATTGAGTCACTGAATTCACTTTCCCATGAAACTTTCAATGCTTCTAGTTGCTCCTTAGACACAAGTATGGTATCCATTAATAAATTAGGGCCATCTAATTCTTTTGTAAGATCAACAAGTTTTAGAAATATTTCATCCCTCTTAATTTTTACATCTAATTCATACAACAATTCTCTTAAACATTTAATCCTTTTCAACCAATAAGCATTACTCTGCTTCATCCTAATACAGAGGGAATGCTTTTTTCTCTTGTATGGGTGTCACTTAAGCTTGAAAATTTTGTTGCAAACATTCCCACGACTTCTTTGTAAAAACCTTCATCATTTTCTAATTCTTTTTGGAGATATTTCCTAAAGTGCATAATCCTTGTCGAGAAACTAGCTGAATTCTATGCCAACTCCTAGATTTTAAGGATTAGGTCTATTCTCTTCTGGATGCCATCTCCAACATATTTTATTATAGCCAACAATAAAATGGAGGAACTTCTCAATGTGGAATTGGTTTTAGGGACGTCTTCAAGGGTAAATGTTGGATGAATTACAGTTAAAGGTTTTGCAAATAAAGGTTTTGGAATTATTTATTTCTCCAATTCCTCTATTCTTTCTTTTAAAATCAATTTTTCTTTCTCAATATAAAAAATAGAGTCTTTTAGTGCTTCCCCGGTTGCCTCGTGAAATTGCATGATTTTAGAAGGCACACCCCCCTGAAAATTGATTTCTGATTTCCATTTCTCAACAACTTTCTTATTTTTCATATTCACTTTTCATATTAACAGTTTCTTAGAATTTTTATGGTAGGACATGTGGTGAAGTGTGACTGATTCTTTTTCAAATATCTCTGGCTCATGGGAATCCAAAGCCTCAACAATTTCCCTAGTTTCCATCAATGTTTTCTCAGACCAACTGGGTTCTTCTATCACTTCATCTACTTCCATGGCTAAGGGACTTTCCTCAATTTTAGGTACATCCAATCCCATTTTTTGGGTTTCTCTCTTTCTTTTAATGGAAGTGTGTACAACATGAGATTTTTCCATTTTTCTTTGTATGGTATTTATCACCACTCTAATCTAAATTTCTGGTGGATGTTCTTCTTGGTTGTAAACCACTACTTCTAGTTTTTTTTTGGGTAGAAGTACCTCTATGAAATACTAGGTGAATTAGGGTTCTTGCTTATTGTTTCTATGCCCTTTTGTCTATAACACTCATTAGTGATTTCCATTTATTTAGCATCGTAAAAGGCTTCTTCAATTGAGGCCTCGTGGGGATTTTTTTTTATCTCCTTCTCCTTCCTCGAACTGTTCATATTTACAAAAATAATAAGAGTATCCAACCAAGGTCATGTGTGCAGAAAATAATTTATTAGGGTCAAATCCCTTGATGCATTGAGATTCCTTTAAACCAAATTAATCTGATTGACCTGGAAATTCATTTAAGTGGGAAATATGCTTGAAAACCACTTCCCCAACCCTCCATGGTAGTGGGATGACTTGGTTCATTATTTTTTTGTTGAAAAATTGTTCCCAATATCTATATTGTCTGCACACCTCGATGACAAAGAGTTTATTAGACACATAAAATGGGAGCAAGAAGGGTTACCCCTAAAAAATGAATAGTCTCAGAAAATTGAAATCCTCCAAAGTCTCAAAAATTCCTTTCTTGGAGAGAAAGGAGGCAACCTCTAGTGACAATATTGATGTAATAGGACCAAAATTTAATTATTTGAAAGCAAAAATAAAACCATTTTGGACCACGTAGAAATTGTATTGGGCTTTATGACTCTATAAAGCTGGGTACTAGAATGAAGGTGGTTCCACCTTGAAATCAACACTCCTTTCTCTAGGAAAGTATTCAAATATGTGGTAGTAGGATATAACATAAACCAAATAAAAAGTCATATAAAATTTTTTGGTTTTTCTTAAGCTACCTAGTTGAAATGATATCTCATTTGAAATAATTTGACCCTAGTCAATCATGGTGTCTTCATGAAAAACAAAGTGAATAATATAAACAATGTGTTTCGACATGGAGGTCGTGGACTACAGTCCAATTATACATCAAAAAATACAGACAAATTCTTTGTACAAGTATTTTAAAGAACTTACCTCAACTTGAGCGGAATTGCTATCAACACTTGGGCTAGTGAGATAGTTCTTGAGGAGATCTGCTCCTCCTTGGTCTTGTTTAAGAAAATATTCTTCTTCCTCATTCTTTAATTGCATGGTGGGGTTTGGAAGTCACAACATTCTCCTGAACACTGAAAGAGTCAAGGATATTGACGAATTCCCCTGGACTTGGATAATTCTTCTTTCTGTGTTCTTTGAATTCCTTCACCTCAGGCACACAATCAACCAATACTATGCCTAAAACTGGTTTATTTCCTTCTCTATGGGACAAAGAGCTAAATACCACTTGTAATCTCGGGACCACTAGAACTAATGATATTCTTATGCAAGAGTCTCAAGTGTGTCTTCGCAATACAAGTCCTTTCTTCTACTTGACATGTCTTTACACTGATTTGTTTTTACGAATATGTGTCACTCCTATCAATATAACCCTTTTAAAACATGGAGATTTAACTCTTAAATTTACCATGTATTTCCTCGATTATTAACCATCATAGCTCTTATTTAAAAGTTGCTAGCTTGCACGGTAATATTTAGAATTCATTACAAATCTTTACGATATCTTTGCCACTTTAATAACGATATTAGGTTCACACAAGTGGAGGATGACATGGTGGAGGGGAAGTAAATGGCATCATGAATGGTGATGTGATGTTGGAAAACATGAAAAATGATTAAGTATGGAGGTTGAAAGTGGGAAATGGAAAGTGAAATATGATGAATGCGGGATTGCGAGATGTGGGACTGTGGACATGGAGAGTCTAAAAGGTAAGAAGGGGGGGCTCTCGCATCCACAATGGTAAAACAGACTAAGTATAAGAAAAAGACAATTTTACGGGTTGTGGAAGTG
Source organism: Picea engelmannii (assembly GCA_009831015.1). NCBI lineage: Eukaryota > Viridiplantae > Streptophyta > Pinopsida > Pinales > Pinaceae > Picea > Picea engelmannii. The sequence continues at coordinate 297,894 of ML786216.1, read as the reverse complement.
GATGAGTCATTTTGGAGAATGAAATATTGCGGGTTGTGGGACACAGACATGAGGGAAACATGTAAATGGAGAGGGAGGTTGTCCCGCATCCACATTCAATATAATTGGTTAAGTATAAAAAGGAAAACAATGCAATTTACATGACGCGAAAGTAGAAAGGGTCATTTTGAGTGTTGCACATTTGTGGGTTTGTGGGACACAAGTATTTGCGGGACATGGATGGGTTGGTATCCCACAACGAGACTCCTACAACACATAAAAATGGATAAGTGTTGAATTCATGAAAACAATGACTAAGTAAAGACTTGTAGGTTTGTGGGCTTGCATAGTTAATGGTAGCCTGATCTGCAACCCACATTTCAAAGAGAAAAATGATGAAGTAAAGTATATACAAGCCTGAACATAGAAAGAAAAGGTATAATACTAAGGGTGGATATGTATGTACCAACTTTGTTCAATGAATGTAGATAAACAAAACCTTATCCTCCGCATGTAGTGAAATTCCACTCTCCTAGAACATCAATAATTTTAGAATTCGTTAGTGCAATCATACTCAAATAGGATTAATACTCTGGGAGTTTAATTTTTTTTGAGGCTATCCCATGTCATTGTAAGAGACCGATCTAAAAAGACTCATTGTATGATGATGATCACATTGGTATAACTCTTAGTTAACCTTTCAAATAGACTTGCATGCACCATTGTGTGAGACCTATCTCAAAAGACTCCTTTTGTGACACTAATCACATTGGTATAAATCTTCAATAACCCTTTTGGTGGACCCAAAGGTCCCATGGCGACCACTAGAAACACAATCATGGGTGATAGGTCGCCCAACTAGAAATACAAGTCTCTAGGATCAAAGACTAGGTCTTTAAGATCAACAAGTTTCAAGAATAGTTTTCTAAGATTGGTGACTTGCAAGAATGGGTCTCTTAGATTATAAAAATTATCCTATTGGAAATGGGGCAATAGAATGAGCTACTTGTAAAACAGATTAGTGGTGAATCATTCATAGGAGGATGGAATCACACAGGGCCACCCTTTTAGGATAATTAACACCATATGTGGCATAGATTTCCTAAAGTAGATTTGAAAAAGTTCAATGGTTTCAACCAAGCAAGATGGGTTACCTAAACGGAGCACTAATTTTCCCTACTAGGAATGAATGATGACCTATTGAAACTTTAGTAGGGTGTGTTATACTTGGATGGGGAGTGTTTTTCATGTTGGAAATTGAAAAAGAAGGCATATATAGGGTACATTACCTAGAGATATTATGTGAAGGCCACCTATGCTTGCTTTGAAATAGATACTATTTTTTTTGGAGTGACTAAACAAGTTGTGCTAAACATGAAAAATGAAAGTCTTTATTTATTCCTTCCAACAATTGTCCATCTACATAAAAGCATCATAAACACTATACTTCTTCTTATCACCATTTAACTTCTCACAAAATAATGCAATGAAATAACCTTTATAACTCAACGTTACCCCTATTGTGGTTCCACTTGAGTCATGCATCATAGTCAATCCAAAGCACCTTACTAAAATATGGAAAATCAAATGTTATCTATTTATCACCTTCTTCTTTAGATACACAAAACTTTGATCTATTACAACATTCCACTGGAAACTTCCCTTCATACACTCAATTATTGGTACAAAAATCCCATGGAAATTTCTAATAAACTTCCTAAAAAGTATTACTTATCCACAAAAACTCTTTATACAAATACAATTCGTAGAGATGACAACTCAAAAAATAGATTGAATCACCTTTTATGGGTCCATATCTAATCCTTGTGAGGTATCACAAACCCCAAGTACAATATCTCCTTCGACATAAATAAACACTTCTTGATATTAATTGACAACTTCTCTTTCTTTAGTTAGTCCAACACTTTCCTCAAGTGCATCAAATGTTCCACATTTTATATATTGAATGCCAATATATCATCTAGATATACAACCATAAAGTTTCCTAAATATGGTTTCAACACTACGTTCATCAACATCATGAATGTATTGAGTGCATCCTTCAACTTGAATGGCATAATGAATCACTCACATAACCCTTCCTTCATTTTAAAAGTTGTCTTCCACTCATCACCCTCTCTAATCCTTATATGGTGATATCCACTCTTCAATTTAAGTAGTCCATCAAGTCACCCACTTAAGTAGTCCATCAAGTCATCCATCCTTGGAAATGGAAACCTATACTGAATGGTGATCGTGTTTATAATATCAATCCCATACACATTCTCTACCCAACTCCTTTATTCTATGCACGTATGATTGGTATTTCACAAGGAATTAATCTCTCCCTTATGAACCCTTTGTCCAACAACTCTTGGAATTGTCTATTCACTTATTTACTCTTTATCAACATCATCATATGTGGTGCCTTGTATGACAAACTCAAACCTAGTATCATATCAATCTAACATGAAACCTAGTTTCAACACCATATAAACTATAAGTTTCAATAGAAATATTTGGATTGATAAGAAATTGTTCTTCTATTACAAATCTATGTAATTTTTGAACAATACAATGCTCCCCCCTCTCCCCACCAACCCCATCTGTTATTCTATGAAAAATGGCAATTTTGTGGATCATGACCACCGAGTTAAGAAATGTTATCAATTATGCAATGGTATTTCCTATAGCATTAATTTCTCAAGATTTGCACCTTTTTTAATCTAGATGTATGAAATTATCAAATTTACCATAAAAAATCCACAGTTCTTCATAAAATCATTGATTGTATATAATGAGAGAAGACCAATAATCCAACTTCCCTTGAATAGTTGTAGGTGTATACAAATTTATTACTTTTCCTCTAATGTCACTATTATATTAGGAGCATTGATCAACCCTAATATTTGTCTCTACTGAAATTCTCTTTAGTTTATTATATTTTGGGTGCCAAAGTATGAGCATGCCCCTTGAGAATCGAATTGAACTATTCACTATACAACCAATGAACTATTCAATATACAATCATTATACCTTTCATATTATCTTCACAAAATCATCATTTTTCCAAAGTCTCACTTATTCTTAAGAATGAGCATTAGCTTGGTTTTCCCATTGTAATTTTTTGGATTGAGACTTGTCATTTTGTAAAGGTATTGAGCCCTTGAATGTTCTAAGATATAATATTCAATTGTTATGTTTGGGTTGAAAATTTCCTATTAGAATCATACTCTCTCAAAATCAACTAAATCATGACCTTCTCAATACAATTTGGTTGCCAATGAGATCTTGTCCTTTAATCTAAGGATAACTACAATTACCATATATTATTTAAAAATTCTAGAAGATTAGAATTTATCACAACAAATTTGTGGATTATCCCTTTTTCCTTGATACCAACTTCCAAATCCTTTTTCGATTTGAATAAATGTTCATTTGATGCATTCTCTAAGATATGTCATGAAATTATCGATGATAAGAAAACCATGTTTTTAATTCATGAATAAATTCTTCCTCAATTACATCATCCATCTCATTCTCAATTCTCAGAATAGTTGAGAGAGATTGCTCTTCTCCCCCCTCTTTAGGATTCCACTTATTTTTTTCCTAATCTTATTGTTTGCATATGGCCATATTTTCAAGGACAACCTCAACCGAGGATTATGTATATTTCCTCATGGAATTTCCCATAGAAGGATGGTTAGTATGCTTTAATCTAAGGATGGATTCATATTGGCTACGTGGGTGGGCATATTGCTTTCTAGAAAACCATTTGTATGCATGATAAGTATTTTGAATATTTTACTTCCTTGTTTAAAAATAACCTTTTCTATCTTTTTTGTTGAGTTTTAGTTTCCTATGGATTAAGGTGAAATGCTCCAAATTTAGAGATTGAGATTTCATACACCATTTGTATGTAGGATATGTATTTTGAATATTTTACTTCTTTGGTTAAAAATAACCTTTTTCTATCTTCTTTGTCGAGGGTTGGTTTCCTATGGATTAAGGTGAAACCCTCCAAATTTAGAGATTGAGATTTCATACACCATTTGTACGAAGGATAAGTATTTTGAATATATTACTTCCTTGGTTAAAAATAGTATTTTCTATCTTTTTTGTTGAGTTTTGGTGGTCCTATGGATTAAGGTGAAACCATCCAAATTTAGAGATTGAGATTTCATACACCATTTGTATGAAGTATAAGTATTTTTAATATGTTACTTCCTTGGTTAAAAATAGTCTTTTCTATCTTTTTTGTCGAATTTTTGTTTACTATAGATTAAGGTGAAACCCTCTAAATTTAGAGATTGAGAGTTCATACATGCCTCTTGTGGTAGCCATGGGTGTGACACATTTTCACCTAATTAGAATTTATTATCTAAATCCATTTGTGATCATGATATATCATAATCATTGACTTGGGTAAATGGATTGAAATGTTTATAAAAACACATTTAATGATATATAGTGTATGTTTCGTTTCGGTGGTATAAAAAATCCTAATAAAATTGTTTGTTGAATTATTAAATTTCCTATCAATTATAATAATTTTTATTGAAATGTTCATAAAAACAAATTTGATGATATGTAATGTAAATATAATTTTGGTGGTTTGAAAAATCCTAATAATTTTTTTTGTTAAATTATTAAATTTCTTAAGTATTTTTTTCTCTTTACAATTGAAAGAGAGTAACTATATATCCATGCTTGAGCATTTGCAAGGTTTTCTTTTATTACATCAAACTACTTAAAGTAGTAGTGCATGTGTAGCCTTACAAATAACAAGAACTATGACTAATTTTTTTTGTTAAATTATTAAATTTCTTAAGTATTTTTTTCTCTTTACAATTGAAAGAGAGTAACTATATATCCATGCTTGAGCATTTGCAAGGTTTTCTTTTATTACATCAAACGACTTAAAGTAGTAGTGCATGTGTAGCCTTACAAATAACAAGAACTATGACCGACTGTAAAATTAAAAAAAAACTAAGATATTTTAATTAATTAATTAAAAATAGCAATAAAAAAACCCTTTTGTACAAAGATATAATCTAAAATGGCAATGAAAAACCTTTTCATACAAATATGGGTGTAATTGATATTTTATTTTATTTTTGAAAAACCTATTCATACAAAGATGAAGTAATTGATATTTCATTTGATTTTTTAATTGACAAAATTCCATTTCCACAAGACATTCTTCTCGCGCTAGATAGTAATAAATCGATATATTGGGGCATTTTTTAGGACTCTACTTTAGACATGTTTTTATATCGATTATATGAGGGGGATCATTAGAATATTATGTTGGACTCCACCTTGTTTATGGTAAATATTTAAGATTCTCATGCTAGGAACTATTTTGTTCATGGGGATTATTAGAATCTTCAAGTTGGACTCTCCTTCCGTTTTGGATAGATAGCCCCAAGGTTTAAATGGATGAAAAACAATAGAAGTTATAGAAGTGGAATTCATTTCCGTTTTGGATAGACAATCCCAAGGTTTAAATAGATGAATAATAATAAAAGTTATAAAAGTGGAATTCAAAATAAACTTGGACACGTTGCTGTTAATTATGAGGATCATTAAAACATTTGCATTGTTTTTGTATGATTAAAGAATCCCCCGGCTAGACTATACTTTTCGATTTGAATAAATGTTCATTTGATGCATTCTCTAAGATATGTCATGAAATTATCGATGATAAGAAAACCATGCTTTTAATTCATGAATAAATTCTTCCTCAATTACATCTTCCATCTCATTCTCAATTCCTAGAATAGTTGAGGGAGATTGCTTTTCTCCCCCTCTTTATGATTCCACTTTTTCCTTTCCTAATCTTATTGTTTGCATATGACCATATTTTCAAGTACAACCTCAACCGATGATTATGTAGATTTCCTCATGGAATTTTCCATAGAAGGATGGGTTAGTATGCTTTAATCTAAGGATGGATCCATATTGGCTACGTGGGTGGGCATTTTGCTTTCTAGCAAACTATTCGTATGAAGGATAAGTGTTTTGAATATTTTATTTTTTTGGTTAAAAATAATCTTTTTCTATCTTTTTTGTCGAGTTTTGGTTTCCTATGGATTAAGGTGAAACCCTCCAAATTTAAAGATTGAGATTTCATACACCATTTGTATGAAGGATAAGTATTTTGAATATGCAACTTTTTTGGTTAAAAATATTCTTGAAGGATAAGTATTTTGAATATGTAACTTTCTTGGTTAAAAATATTCTTTTCTATCTTTTTTGTCGAGTTTTGGTTTCCTATGGATTAAGGTGAAATCTAGAGATTGAGATTTCATACACCATTTGTATGAAGTATAAGTATTTTGAATATGTTACTTCCTTGGTTAAAAATAACATTTTCTATCTTTTTTTTTGTTGAGTTTTGGTTTCCTATGGATTAAGGTGAAAGCCTCCAAATTTAGAGATTGAGATTTCATACATGCCTCTTGTGGTAGCCATGGGTGTGACATATTTTCACCTAATTGGAATTTATTATCTAAACCCATTTGTGATCATGATATATCATAATCATTGACTCAGTTAAATGGGTTGAAATGTTCTTCAAAAACAAATTTGATGATATGTAGTGTGAGTTTGGTTTTGATGGTATAAAAAATGCTAATGAAAGTGTTTGTCGAATTATTAAATTTTCTATTAATTATAATAATTTTTATTAAAATGTTTATAATTTTTTTTTTGATGATATGTAGTGTAAGTATAGTTTTGGTGGTACAAAAATTCCTAATAAAACTTTTTGTTGAATTATTAAATTTCTTAAGTAATTTTTTCCCATTACAATTGAAAGAGAATAAATATATATACATGCTTAGCATTTGCAAGGTTTTCTTTTATTACATAAACAACTTAAAGTAGTAATGCATGTGTAGTGTGTAGCCTTACAAATAAGAAGAACTATGATCGACTTTAAAATTAAAAAAAAAATGATCTTTTAATTAATTGAAAATAGCAATAAAAAAACCCTCCTGCTATACAGAGATATATTCTAAATTGGCAATGGAAAACCTTTTCATTCAAAGATGGAGGTAATTGATATTTCACTTGATTTTTGAAAAACCTTTTCCTAAAAAGATGGAGGTAATTGATATTTCATTTGATTTTTTAATTGGCAGAATTCCATTTCCACAAGACATTCTTCTGGCACTAGATAGTAATAAATCGATATATTGGGGCATTTTTTTAGGACTTTACTTTAGACATGTCTTTATATCAATTATATGAGGGGATCATTAGAATACTATGTTGGAATCCACTTTGTTTATGGTAAACATTTAAAATTCTCATGCTAGGACCTATTTTGTTTATGGGGATCATTAGAATTCTCGAGTTGGATTCTCCTTTTGCTTTGGATAGACAACCCCAAGGTTTAAATGGATGAATAACAATAGAATTTGTAGAAGTGGAATTCAAAATAAACTCACATTAGATACATTAGTGTTAATTATATTGTGGGGATCATTAAAACATTTGTATTATTTTTATATGATCACAAGAACCCTCAGGCTAAACTATGTTTTTCGATTTGAATAAATGTTCATTTGATGCATTTTCTAAGATATACCATGAAATTATTGATGATAAGAAAACCATATTTTTAATTCATAAATAAATTCTTCGTCAATTACATCATCCAACTCATTCTCAATTCTTAGAATAGTTGAAGGAGATTGCTCTTCTCCCCCCTCTTTAGGATTCCACTTCTTCTTTTCCTAATCTTATTGTTTGCATATGACCATATTTTCAAGAACAACCTCAACTGAGGAATATGTATATTTCCTCATGGAATTTCTTATTGTTTGCATATGACCATATTTTCAAGAACAACCTCAACTGAGGAATATGTATATTTCCTCATGGAATTTCCCAAAGAAGGATGGGTTAGTATGCTTTAATCTAAGGATGGATTCATATTCTGAAATGGGTTGAAATGTTCATCAAAAACAAATTTGATGATATGTGGTGTAAGTTTGATTTTGATGGTATAAAAAATCCCAGTTTGTTGAATTATTAAATTTCCTATCAATTATAATAATTTTTATTGAAATGTTCATTCAAAAACAAATTTCAAATTTGATGATATGTATTTAAGTCTAGTTTTGATGGTATAAAAAATCCTAATAATTTTTTTTTTTGTTGAATTATTAAATTTATTAAGTAATTTTTTCCCATTACAATTGAAAGAGAATAAATATATATCCATGATTGAGCATTTGCCATTACATCAAACAACTTAAAGTAGTAGTGCATGTGTAGCCTTTTAAATAATAAGAACTATAACCGACTTTAAAATTAAAAAAAAAACATTGATCTTTTAATTAATTGAAAAACAAAAACCAATAAAAAAACCCTTTTGTACAAAGATATAATATAAAATGGCAATGGAAAACTTTTTTCATACAAAGATGGAGGTAATTGATATTTCATTTGATTTTTGAAAAACCTTTTCATACAAATATGTTGGTAATTGATATTTCATTTGATTTTTTAATTGACAAAATTCCATTTTCACACGACATTCTTTTGGCACACTAGATAGTAATAAATCAATTTATTGGGGCATTTTTTAGGACTCTACTTTAGACATGTCTTTATATCGATTATATGAGGGGATCATCTATGTTGGACTCCACTTTGTTTATGGTAAATATTTAAAATTCTCATGCTAGGACCTAATTTGTTTATGAGGGATCATTAGAATCCTCGAGTTGGACTCTCCCGCTTTGGATAGACAACCCCAAGGTTTAAATGGATGAATAACAATAGAAGTTGTAGAAGTAGTATTCAAAATAAACTCGCATTGGACACATTAGTGTTAATTATATTACGAGGATCATTAAAACATTTGCATTGTCTTTGTATGATCACAAGAATCCTCATGCTAGACTATGCTTTGCTTGTGGGGGATTGTTGTAAAAGGAAAATGCTTAAACGAAAGAACAAGACAAGAATCCTTAGGCCAGACTATGCTTTTCTTGGGGGACCATTATAAAAGGAAAATGCTTAAACCAAAGAACAAGAAATTAGAGTTTTTGTTACCATATTGAAACTTGAAATGCTTCCAGGGGAATGGAAGCTTAATGGGTGGTCCAATATGTCATTATCTTTCAACCACAAACCCATCATAAGTGTCTTGGCATGCTAATGTTTTACAATAATTGAACCGCAACCCCATTGTCGCCTTGACATTCCACTATGTTTAAACTATCAACCATAATCCCATTGTGGGTGGCTAGCTTAAAATGCCACCGTCTTTTAATAGTTGAACCACAATGATCTGAATTATTTTGAGAATGATATGAAGGTAGAAATATAAACATCCAGAATCCTAAGCCCGAGAGATGAAACACCAAAAGGTTTGTGGGCCCCAATGGGGGCAGTTGATATGCTAACTTTTCGAGGGCACAAGTTTTGCATACGATCTCTATTTGGGGCGCTCGATACCTTGTCAAAAAGGTCTACATGAGGAGTATACATTCTGTTTGTCCCAGACTATGCATCTAGAAATTGTTTCTGCATTGTCATGCCCACAAACGTTGTTTAAGACCTCAAAATGTTCCCGGAAGTTCAGGACCCAAAAAAGTGTAGAAAAACTGTCAAAATGGAAAATTGTGCTTTGAGCCATTGGAATAGGTGGGTGGCCACCAATTTCCACCTGGATAATTCCTCCCCCTTAGGAAGCAATGGTCTCCATTGCATCAAGTTCCTCCATCATATGGGAAACTTTTGTTGAATCTGACACCTGATGAGCCACTTTCCTTAATGAAGAAACTTCCCTACTTTGACGAATCGATAGAGTTGGATGGTCTGTTGGAGAGTGTCCTTTGTCTTGGTGTCCATGATTCAATCAATTTTTTCCTATTAGATGCCATCAATATTGATTTATGTAGGGGACAACTTCTCGGTCGCGTCTGAAGTGTCCAGGAGAGGTGGAAAATATGGTCGAAGTAGTTCCACATTAAAAACTGGGTGCAAGCCAAGGAAAGGAGGAATACTTAATTCAAAATAATTCTCACCCATTGTCTTGGTGATGGTGTAAGTCCTGTATCAGAGTGGGAGTAGCTTCCAATGGGGTCCTTCGAGGCACTCTTTCTACAAGTGCAACCACACCTTATCTCCCACCTAAAACTTGTGTGGTACTCGATGCTAATCGTGGTGATGCTTGTACTTGGGATTGAATTTCTACACAATATCATGAACTTGTTGTTGGATGTGCTGGATGCACTCAATAAATTTGGCTTCCTGATCAACCTCGGTCTAATCATGGGAGGAATCTTCTTATGCAATTGCATTTGGAAGAGTTACGTTAATGGGGACCAATGGTTGGAACCCCATGCACACCTGAAAAGGGTTGTGGCCAATAGAGCTAAGGAGGGCTCTGTTGTAACTATGTTGAAAATAAGGAAGGATTCCATCCCATGTGCGTGGATGTTTTGAATTATACATCCTCAAGATATGTACAATCATTATGTTGACTACCTCTATTTGTCCATCAGTCTGTGGCTAGAAGGCAATCGACTTGGTTAGATTGATGTCCATCATTGACCATAGGATGGACCAAAACGTACCCAACAACCTACTATCTTTGTCATAGATAATAGTGCATGGAAACCCAAAATGAACCCAAACATGTGTAAATAATAGCTTGTTAGTGGCCTCAGTCGTGATGCTCTTCTTCCAGGGTGCCAAAAATTTCATCTTAGAGAATCGATCAACGACCATGAAGACACAATCATTCCCATGCTTGGTTGAGGGAATACTAGACATGTAGTCCATAGAGATGGATTCCCAAGGCCTATCTGGAGTAGGAAGAGGGGTGTATAGCTCCTTTTTCTTGATAGAAGGCTAGGAAATGGCATATGCAGTGCAGGATATGATGTACTTGCAAACATCTTGTCGAAGATTCGACCAATAAAAATGATTTTGCAGTACTGCCACTATTTTCTCTACATCAAAATGTCCCACCACCCGATTGTAATGATCTTCCCAGATCAACTTTGCATGCTTTCTTGAAGGAACACAAAGATGACTCAAATGGCATAGAAATCCATCCTAGAGATCAAAGACTGGAACTGTTTTTTCTGCGCTCAATGTCTGATAGGAAGTAGAAAAGTCAGAGTCATTATTGTATAATTGTGGACATCCGTATGTCTCATGTCCACATAAGTTGAGAACTGTGGTTAGTGCTGCCACCAGGGGTCGACTATGGCAATCTGTGATATGGTTGGTGCTACCCTTTTTGTACTTGATATTCAAGTGGAATTGCTACAGGTACGTAGACCACTTTTGATGGAGGTCATTCTGTAACTTTCCTTGTGTCTGCATGAGTTGCATAGGTATGTGATCAGTGTGGATGATCGTTTCCTTCCCCAAAATGTAATGCTTCCATTGTCGACATGCCTGCACAATGGAGTACATCTGTTTTTCATAGGTGGGGTATATGTGAACAATATCATATAGATTTTCATTATGATAGGCTTGTTATCCACATTTTTGGTTATCAAGATGATGACATGATAATGACATGGTGATAGAAGATCTAACTCTTCTTTAAGATCATTTTCATGAAGAAAGTTATACTTATCAGCTTCTCTAAATCACACTTTTGAAGATAGTACGCAG
>ML786216.1:228916-261282 GCA_009831015.1 Picea engelmannii | reverse complement strand
AGTTGATCTGATCCATGTTTTTAGGATCAGAAGATTGTTTTGTAATCTTATAAATATCAGAACAAGACATGAACCTAGGGTTCGATTCTGGATACAGTAATGCTCTTTGTACTTAGACTTTTCATTTGCTAATACAGATCACATGTTACTTTCCATTTTGGTGGCAGTTTTCCATATTTCTTCTTCATTGTTATATTGTTGTCAAACCTTGAATAGCTGTTATCCTATTGTTTGGTTCATGACATTATAATCAGTCTCTTTAGTTGTTTATTAGGCCCTGCTTTGCACTGGTTTATGAGCAATCTTTTCTTCATCCACTGAAAGCTATCTTACTGTTTAACCAATCTTGGAGAGCACTGTCTATTTGTTTATCGCTTTGATGTCTGAATGCTATAAGTTGAATTGAGTTATCCCATTGATCCACCTTTACAAAATACAAAAAACATTTATTTCTTAAGTTACCAAGCACCTTTGGTCTGCAACCACAAAGGGTTTCTTGGAGTGATAACAGAATCCATGTGTGAATTCTTGTGCCATGCAAGAAATTTTCCTTCAGAGAAGGTAACCTTGTAGCCTTTATCCTCTAAGAGAGAAACAAAGACAAGGTTCTTTTTCATCCTAGGTACATATAGTACCACACTTGATTGAAGTGGTATGTCAGAATCTAGTTGGAAGGGATAAGTTCCAACTCCTTTCACAACATATTTGGCATTATCACCAAGTACAACATGTAGACAAGACTCTTTCTCAACAAGGTCTATAAGATGTTCTTTGTATCCAATCATGTGTCTGGAAGCACCACTATCAATCAACCAAATATCACTATCTGTAGGAACTATACATGAGAGTGCTGATATGAAGAAGAATGCTTCATCTTTTATGTCTTCATCTCTCTGATGTGGTTCTAAATCAACATCGATAGTGGATGCAAGTTGTCTTCCTTTCTTATTGGTAGGACAATTTCTTATAATGTGTCCATACTTGTTACATCTGAAACATTGAATCCTTGATATCTCTTTTCTCTGTTCATGACTTGGAGTTGCTGAATTTTTCTTGTCTTTGAATGCTTTGCCGGAACTTCTTCTATTTATTCTTCCTCTCTTTGCATGAGAAGAAAGAGCTTGATTTTCATCATGATGGGAGTCTTGCACTCCTCTGTCTATAAGTATGGTTTCCTCTTGAGTGCAGTTTGTCCATAGATGATCAAACTCAGGTAAATATTCTCTTCCACTGATACTTTGAAGGAATGGTTCCCAATGTCTTGGAAGAGAATTGAGAGTAATCATGACAAGTTCTCTATCTGTTATGGTTTCTCCAATGGCACCTAGCTGATCTATGATCTCTAATATCTTCATGAAGAAAGTGGAAATGGTGTTAGCTTTTTCCATCTTGATATTTTGAAGCTGGTGCTTCAATGTAAGAGCTTTGTTTGTGTTGTTTCTCTCAAACATATTCTTTAATGCATCATACATCTCATAAGTTGTCTTCAAGGTAGATATGCAAGGTAGTAGATGATCTCTTACTAAATAGATGATTATCTTCCTTGCTTTGACATCATCTTCCTTCCAATCAACCTTCTCTTCATTGGTAGCTATTTCTGGTAGAGTATTTTATATCAAACTCAATAGGTCATCCTCTTCTAGAGTGATTTGTAGTCTTGATTTCTAGGAGCTGAAGTTGCTTGATCCATCAAGCCTATCTTCACCAAATTTTTGTTCCTCATGGTTTGCAGATTATTCACAAACCTTAACGACTAGGCTAGGAAACCTAATGGATAGGGTAGGATAAAAACCTTAGGTTTAATTGGACTTATTACTTCCAACAATAAGCCTTTAGAAAGTTAGAATAACCCTAGTGAGTTGATAAAATACTTCAATGAGCTGCATAAACCATAGAGGTTGAAATTCTGCAGAAATCCTAGAAACCCTAGGGGCCAAAAATAAAAAATTCTTCGATTTTCAATATGAGAGTTGTTGGAGGTGGGCAGAAGGAGGCTATGCACACCTATGCAAAATTTGTCTCCAACATTCAAGTGGAAAGTGCTAAAACTAGCTTGACAAGGGGGGCCCGTTTTTGCAGTTGTAGCATGAAGGTGGCGATTGGTTCTTTAATGTCTTATGCAATGGATCTTCAAGAACTCTTTTCTGATACCATGTTGAATTTTTATGCTTAGCTCATGCACATGTAGTTTATTTCAATTTAGCATGTACTTGATGATCTAGGTGGATATTTGTGGCCACCCACCTATTCCAACTGGCTTCTCTTGTTTGTTTTGAGTTCAACACGTTCTTTTGTACTTCTTTGTAATTGTGGGTTCTACACGTCTGGGGACATCTAAATCCATACACATCTTCCAGGTGGATACTGGTGGCCTCTCACCTAATACAACTGGCTTATTTAGTATGTTTTCATGTCATCACATCTTGTTGTACTTCCAGGGCTGTTTTGGAGCCCTAAACAATGTTTTTTTAGCCTGCCACAATCAAATTGTAGACAGAGTTAGAGTTTGTTGGCGTAATGTGTAGATCTCTAAAAGACCTTTCCAACAGGCTATCACGCGCCTCAAACGAAGGTCGTATGAAAAAGTTACAACCCCGAGAAGTTAAGGCACCAACTTACCCATAGGGGACCACATGAATTTTGGCGTTTCACCTGCTAGGGTTAGGTTTTTGGATGTCTAGGGTTTTGGCATTCATGAGTAATATCAAAAAGGAATTTAGAGCCTCATTGTAATAATTCTTCTTAGATGAATGAATGTAACAACCATATCTCTTCTCAGAGATAGCTACCACCATTCAAGCAAGTGTTTTAGTTCTGTAGTTTTACAGTTTCAACCTATTTCATTTATTCAATAGAGGATATTGTTCACTAGATATTTGTGTTATTCTTCATATCTCTGTGTTTATTTTATTCACTCTGTTAATTAGTTCATTCTACTCCTAAATTCAGATCAGTGGTACCATAGTGGTCTACTCTTCATTTATTTTTCTTCATGCATGTCCCCGGAAAGATCTGTGTACAAGAAGTTGGGACTCGAACCAATCGATTCGTTGCAAGATCGGTTGCGTCGAGCCCGACAAAAACCCATGGGAGTAAAAAATAAAGATGATGGAGCATGAGATCCTTTTAAAATGTTGCTCGAGGAAGCCCTTGCATGACAAAGGGATGAAATGATGGACAACTTTGTGCATATCCTTCGACGACTGCCCATAGGAGAAACATCTTCATCAAGGGGCCATGCAACCCCCTTCAAGGTACAGGTAAAATTTGATATTCCATTATTTGAAGGACTGATAGATGCATGTGTTGTAGATAAATGGTTGAATCTGCTCGAAGGGTATTTTTCGATCCACAATTTTTCCAATAGGGAAAATATTACTTTTGCACTCCTCAAGGTCGTCCCCCATGTTAAGGATTGGTGGGACACTTACTTTGAGCTAAGGGCCATAGAGGAATCTACAATAGTTGTGGTTTCCCCTACATGGGATTCCTTCTGGGATGCCATTAAAGAACATACTACCCTGTTGGAAGCTACGAGGACTAGTACACGAGATGGACCACCCTACATCAAGAAAGGGACTAGACAATACCATATTTCACCAATATTTTCCATACTCTAAGAATCAAATTGGGTATCAAAGACTCTGAGTGAAACGTGGTGCTCAAATACCGTAGATGTTTTCATAGAGGTGAGAGTTTGGATCTGAAAACTTATCACAGCCGAAGTAGGGAAAAGGCAGCCCCCACCCACACAACAAAGGATAGAGAAAACATGGCCACTCTCAAGACAACTAGTCCAAGTCACAACATAATAAGGGAAATGAGAAGACAAAGAAGGACACAGGAAAATGGTGCGAGTACCATAAAATCCCTTGGCACAACATTGAATAATGTCGCTCCAAGCAATCACTTGTGGCCGAGCTAAAGGTTTCCGAGTCAGAGGCCGTTTCTGATTCCGAATAAAATCCCAAAGGAGGGAAGTGGATTATCGATGTTGGACCTAGTGCCACTATCACTACCACCAAATTCCGGCCAAGAAAACAAAAAAAAACAGAGGAAGGGGAACACCTCTTTCACTCACAGATGTGGGTAAAGGGGCTCCGGTTCATTTCATTGTTGATAGCGGCAATCAGAAGCACTTGATTTTAGAAAAGGTCGTCAAGTGGCTGGACCTGCCAATGAAACTGCAACCACAACCCTACACCATCGGATGGATTCACCAAGGAAGAGATCTTTGTGGAAACCAACAATGTCGTCTGCCCTACGACCTCAAGCCTTTCAAAGATGAGGTATTGTGTGATATTTCTCCCCTTGAAGTTTGTAATACTCTTTATGACAACCATAATTTTGGAAGCGTTATGTTGTGTATGAATCTATACCCCGCAGTGTTATTATTGCTTTTGGTAGATAATTGTACATGATACCAAAGGTAGCACCACCTACCGCTATTTCTTTAATCTCCGCTAAGAAATGCATTAAGGTCATTTCACAGACCGGGAAGTTCTTCTTCTTTGTGATCCATGCTCACAATAAGAAGAAGGTCCTCGCCACATTCGTGGCCTCTACACAGAGCCTCTCTTTGCAGTAGAAGCAAATGGACATGATCGTGGAAGAATAGAAGGACATCTTTTCCTCACCCACCTGGGTGCCGACGCACTGCCAATTCAAGAATCCAATTGATCTAAACCTTGATGCACTGCTACCTAATGGAATGGTCTATCGTTTCTTGCTAATGGAAAATGACAAAATCAAGCGTCATATCTAAGAGCTTCTTCAAAATGGGCACATCAAACCCAACTCCTCCCCTTGCAAAAACCCGACTGTACTGGTGCAGAAGAAGGACGGGACTTGGTGACTTTGCATTGATTACAGAGCCTTAAACAAAATCACAATCAGGAATCGATACCCAATTCCCAGGATTGATGACCTTCTTGACCCACTCAAGGGGAAAACGTTCTTCAACAATATTGGCCTAAAGTCTGGCTACCACTAGGTTCCCATCGAACCAAGTGATGTATGGAAGATAACCTTCAAATCTAAAGAAGGTCTCTTTGAATGGATGGTCATGCCCTTTGGCTTAACAAATGCACCAACCACTTTCATGAGGTTGATGGATGATGTATTGAGGCCCTTCACCAAATATTTTGTGGTGGTATATTTGGATGACATCCTCATCTTCAACATAACTTGGGAGGAACACATGCAACATATTCAACAGGTTTTGAGCACTCTGCGGCAACACAAGCTATATGCCAACTTAGAAAAATTCTCTTTTGGCATGAACAGGGTCTAATACTTGGGCTACATTGTTGATGAACATAGGGCACATGTGATTCAAACCCCCCTTCTCTCTTAAGGACCACGCGACCTCCCGGTCTAGGATCGATCAAGAAACTGAGTCTAATTGACTCTTTGGCCCTCAAGAACCTTAGATCCACTTTACAAGCCCTCTTTCCCTTAAAGAACAGGTTATATGGAACCTGTGACTTTCTCCTTAATGCCTTTAAGCTTCAACATATTTAGACGCTAGCTCTCCTGGTTAAGCCCCTCCCTTTATGTGACTAAGGCTGTGACTAGTCGCCTAATGGAAAGGCACATTGTGACTTTGCGTATCAGGCCATTGCATGGGAGTCACTCTGACTCTCCTGACTTTTGAAATCTTGACAAGAGCCTAGCACATGCTATCCCCTCTATTCCCCTTTACTGATGTGACCCTTCGTTATGACCATGGGCCAATCTTTCGAGCACTTCGCGATTTCGCATTTCGCGAGTTCGCACTTTGTGAATCATCTCCCTGGACAATCAACAGTCCATACCTCTCCTCGATCCAATGAATCAGATCAAATCACGATTTCATGTTTCGCGAGTTCTCAGAACTCTTACCTCTGATTTTACCGAGTCACGAACTCCCGACAAGACCAAATCTACGGTTCAACTCCCTCCTTTGATCAATGGCTGTGATCAAATCGCGATTTTGCGTTTCACGAGTTATTGTAACTCTGCCTTTGACTTCTTTAAGTCATGAGTCAACGAAATGTTGATCTCTCACCACGTGTCCTCCTTGACGATGGATGGTCTTGATGATTTTAGAATGATCAATGACCGTGATCTTTTCACGAGTTCACACTTTGTGAATCCTCACAACTCTACTCTTTGACCTTTCCACTCTGCGATTTAGCAAAATGATGATCTCTCACCACGTGTCCTCCTTGAAAAAGGACAGATCTGATGATTTCAAAGTTTCGTAAGTCTGATTCTACTGTACACTTTCAAAGTTTTATTGTTAGTGCACCTTACCTTGATCAGACGGCTACGACCCTTTTGCACGCAGATCAGACGACTAAGATCCTTTCTCCAGCTCTCAGAGCAAATGACTGAAATATTTGATTTGCGCTTAGATCAGATGGCTGAGATATTTTCCTTTGCGCTCACTCCTCATTGTTTGGACGTTGATCAGATGGTCCAAATATTTTCCCTTAAGCTTACACTTTCTTCTAACTTAGAAGATTTTCGAAAGATTTAAAGGCTTTGACCTTTATCCTTCCTGGGAGTCTGCTTCTTGGATATCATTCACACTTCTTGGAAATTTCTACCCGTCCTGAGCTTGATCGCCTCAAATATTTTGATCTCCCAAGCACTTCCTGCTTTTCCGAGAAATTCGTCAAATTCAGATCCAAATATTCTTGAAAATAATTCTTTCCTACCTTCCTAGCATTCCTTTGGTCTCGTCCTTCGACTTATTTATGGATTCGCTTTGACTCTTCATCGAATTCCATAACTGTACTCTTTGCAACATATATTTACCCAAGATTTGAGTTCTTGCGATGACTGTGCACACCTTGCGGAAGTTTCTTTACACTTCCTGCAGAGAAACCTTACACTGTTCCTCCTGAGCTTACGAATTGAGACATACTCTATCGACGCACTCCTTGCAGACCGAATTCTGGATCTGTGAATTTCTTGTAGCAGATTCTTATGCAATCTCCAGATTCTTGCGGACGACTGTGCACTACTTGCAACAGTCACCTTGCACTCCTTGCAAAGTAAATCTTACGCTATTTCTCCTGAGCTTTACGAGTTGAAACAGACCCTGTCAACAAACTCTTTTCGAACTATTTGCACACCTTGCACCGACTCATGAAGAAAAGCGATTTTAAAATTTATACAAGCATTTCAAAGCTACATGCACTCGTAGCAAGACTCATTCATTCTTGAAAAGATTAATAACAACAATAGGGAAATTGTAAACAATATTCACACCATACATTGGATCAATTTTACTCTGTTATCTTCATTCAAAATAAAAAAAATGGTTATAGCTAAAATCAAAGCAACAAATACTGTTCACAAATTCCTACTTGCTCATAATTCTCGTAACCCTCCTTTAGGGTGTACAAAACCTCTCTTTATACAAAAGAAACAAACTAATTGCTACCTAATTGCAGTTACATTGAGACTAGGGTTAAACTCCCAGGTCACACGTGTTCATTTTTGTCTATGTGCATGATCTTTCCTTTTTTTGTTTCTATCAGCTGGCAAAGATCTGCAATACTAGCTCGCATTCTAGGTTCCAAATTGGTCCTCAGGCGCTAAGTTATCTTGCCATGTGTACTTGCTGACGATGCTCCTGCATCAACATGTTTATCCAACTAAGATATAAGTCATCTATGATTGGCCAACCCCGACCACACTAACCAAGCTTCAAAGCTTCTTGGGACTGGACAACTTCTACCGATGGTTCGTTTTGGGATTCTCCCATATTGCATGGGCCCTCATCCAAGTGACCAAGGGTAGTGGCAGGGAAAATTTTGTGTGGGGGAAGAAACAACAATATGCATTCGATGATCTGAAGCATCACTTGTGCTCATCTCTAGTACTCTCCTTTCTCGATTTGCAACAACCATTCAAAATTGAGACTGATGCATTTGACTATGTTGTAGGCACAACTCTCACTCAACACGATCATTTGGTGGCATACCATAGTAAGACACTCTCAGATACTGTATGGAAATACCCAACCTACGACAAGGAAATGTATTCCATTTTACAATCTTGTCTTCAATGGAAACATCACATTTTACAAAAGAAGATGAACATCCACACTGATCACAAGCCTCTCCAATTCATACAAACATACGGGAAATTGCAAAATGACCACCATTAGAAGTGGTCCACCTACCTGCAACAGTTCCATATTAACATCAAGTATAAGACATGGTTCTCAAATCGTGTTGTTGACTGCCTCAATCAACCTCCCGTGGCTGCACTCACCACTTTGCTCCATTCATGTGGACATGAGGCATCCGAGTAGCCCAACTTTATCAACAAGATCCATACTTCTCCACCACCTATCAACTCTTGGGTACAGGTGTGACTGTCACAAATTTTCACATTCAGGACAGACTATTATGCCATATGGGCCATCTCTATGTTCCTACAAGCGAGTGTGCAAAGATTATTTGGGAAGCCCACTACAGTTAGATGGAAGGACATTTCAGCGTGGAGAAAACTATGGCCGTTCAACAAGTATATCGGATCTTGCACTACTTGTTTCATTTCCAAGCCAACCATCAAGAAGCAAGGCTTATACACCCCTCTTCCTACTCTCGAGAAGCCTTGGGAATTCATGTCAATGGATTACATGTCTGGCCTTCTGTCCACCAAGCAAAGCAATGACTGCGTATTTATGTTCATTGATCAGTTTTCGAAGATGGCCATCCTCACAACCTACAAGAACAATATAACAATGATATATACTACCAAGCTCTTCTTCGAATGAGTGTGGGTCCATTTTGGGATACCAAAGACCATCATCTCTGATTGGGAAAACAGGTTCCTCAACACATTTTGGTTGATTCTATGGTCACTGTTGGACACCAAGATCACTAAATCCATTGCTTTCCACCCCCAAATAGAAGGCTAAACAGAGGTTGTCAATCGGATGATTGTGCACATCCCGCGCATGTACAAATCTAATCATCCATGTACATGGGATGAGAGTCTCCCCTATGTTCAACACAGTTACAACATGGCTCTCCATAGATCCACCGACCATAGCCCATTTCATGTGGGGCTGGGATTCCAACCCTTTGGGTCCCATTGATGTTGCACTACCTCTTTCCACCACACAGATAAACTCTTCCCATGTTTCGTCTGAGATCGACAAATCCACTAGATTGATTGAGAGGATTCAACACATCCACCAATAGGTCCAAGAGATTTTACAGAAATCCAATGCTAAGTACAAGCAGCGCCATGATCAACACATGGTACCACACCAGTTTCAGGTTGGCAACAAAGTCTGGTTACATTTGCAGAAGGAGCATCTCACAGGGCCCCATCGGAAGCTCTGCTCACTTCATTATGGGACTTACACTATCACCAAGGCTATGGGTAGTAATGATTTTGAGCTCAACACTCCACCCTTCCTTGGCCTGGACCTAGTGTTCAATGTGGACCTCCTTTGGGCATATTTTCCACCATTATTGGACACCTCATATATCACATAACAACTGACACCAACAAATATCAACCCTGACTGCATGGAACAAGCATCCACTGATCATATAGTGGACACACAGGTCAAGGGCACTCGCTAGCAGAGAACCCAACTTTATTGGGTTGTCAAGGCAAGGCAACTCCTACACCAAGGCAAGTGGCTCACCCAGGGAAAAATCCAGCAGAATTTTCATCACTGATGGGGGAACTCAATGCAATGGAGACCATTTCTTCCTAAGGGGGGAGGATTGATTCAGGTGGATATTGGTGGCCACCCACCTATTCCAACTGGCTCCTCTTGTTTGTTTTTAGTTCAACACGTTCTTCTGTACTTCTTTGTAATTGTGGGTTCTACACTTCTGGGGCTTTCAAAAGCCCTAAAAATATTCCAGGTGGATACTGGTGGCCCCTCACATAATCCAATTGGCTTATTTTGTATGTTTTCATGTCAACACATATTGTTGTACTTCTAGGGCCGTTTTGGAGCCCTAAACAATGTTTTTTTGGTTCGCCACATTCAAACTGTAGACCAAGTCAGAGTTTGATGGTGTAATGTGTAGCTCTCTAAAATACCTTTCCAATGGGCTATCATGCACCAAAAACAGAGGTCGTATGAAAAAGTTACGACCACGGGAAGTTGAGATGCCAACTTACCCATAGGGGCCCACATGAATTTTGGAGTTTCACCTCCTAGGGTTAGGTTTTTGGATGTCTAGGGTTTTTTCATTCATGAGTAATATCAAAAAAGCCTCTAGATCCTCATTGTAATAATTCTTCTCAGACACATGCGCATAGCAACCACATCTCTTCTCAGAGATAGCTACCACCATTCAAGCAAGTGTTTCAGTTCTGCAGTTTTATAGTTCCAACCTATTTCATTTATTCAATAGAAGACATTGTTCACTGGATATCTATGTTATTCTTCATATATTTGTTTTTATTGTATTCAATCTGTTAATCGGTTCATTCCGCTCCTAAATCCTAATCACTTGAACCATAAACAAGGCAACAATACAATATACAATAGTTGCAGTAGCCAAGATCACAAGAAGAATAACCATGCACAATAACATAATAGTTTATCTTGGGAAAACCCTTCTCAATCAAGGGAAAAACCCAACAATCCTTTGCTATAGAGTCAATAGAAGATCCCCCACACCATAAACCCTAAATCACACAAGAGGGTGATTCTTTGACCTAGAAACTTGTGCCTAAGAGAAGTGCACAATTCATCTGTACACTTAGCTTGAGAGATGTTACAATGAAGCATGAGTGAGTGAGATCCACAATGGGAATCTACTCTTATTTATACAAGACCTATCACATCAAAAGGATGTGTCTATTGGCACAATAGGGATGACTTTTTCAATTGAATAATATAATTAATATTTACACAACATTAATTATTTTTTACATGGTGGGGCCGACTTGTACCCTTTACAACACAAATTAGGGTTATAACAAATATTAATCTCAGACAATATAGCAAGGGATCCACACATCCTCTAGTGCTCAAGCACTAGGGACACATCCACCTGTGCTTAGCCACATGGATGCCACTCTCAACAAATCAAATCAACTAAGTCCATAGGAGTACCATATGGAGAGCCATCTCAATTCGACTCAACTAAGTCCATAAGAGTCTGAAAAGAGACCATATCAAGTCTTCTCAACTCAGTCTAGAGGAGCATGACAAGAGACCACACATCATCTCAACTTAGT
Source organism: Picea engelmannii (assembly GCA_009831015.1). Lineage (NCBI taxonomy): Eukaryota > Viridiplantae > Streptophyta > Pinopsida > Pinales > Pinaceae > Picea > Picea engelmannii. Next base: position 250,062 of record ML786216.1, on the reverse strand, counting down.
CCATAGGAGTATGACACACCCATCACATGGGCTCTCTCATAGACCATCTCAACTCAGTCCAGGGGAGAACGACTTGGAGAATGTCTCATGAAGCTGCAATCAACAACACCATTCCGATACTCTACTAGTTATAAAATGAGTTTTCTTGAGCTAAATGATGGCATCATTTTTTTATCTTGTTGAATGGTAAAAATTATAAGTTTGATGGCCTTGTGGCTTGGGAAATTTGAAGTAGAATTTTAATATCATATTCTGTCAATGGCCTTTTGTTTAATCTTGTTTATCAAAGGAGGACTATTATTAATGGGTTTTAAATTAAATTGGGGAAGAAGGCAAGTTGACCTTCTGTCTGAGTCTGTTTATGCTAAGCCTCAAAAAGGATTGTCCAAGGATCAATTCCGTGAATACAGAGTCGGGACAGACTCTACATGACTATTCTGAACTTGTCCATCCCTTGAAATCCCTTTTCTTGTTATAGAATTTGTGTTCTATAGACGAAATGTGCTTTCCTCAACCCACTTTACCATGTGACTTCGGGCCTAACCAACTCTTGGTTAAGATTTTGAAGCATGGCCTTCTGGGGCATGTAGAGGTCCCAAATGACCATAATCCTGAAACCACAGGCTTATTACCTTTCGTGTGGGATTTTCGACTTGAGCCCTCGAGCCACTAGGAGTTCCATATGATCAAGACCTTGTTACCCTTTGCTACACTCGAAAGGAGTTGATATTTTCAAGCTTCGAGACTTCATATGTCTAGGGCTTTAGGATGTTTGTACGTCACAACACTCAAATCCTACCGAAGGCAACCTACAGACATGGTCACCTGATGGTTTGGATGACAATTGGTGGTTCCTTATCCATGACCGTGGATTCCACCTTCTCGTTAAACCCTGACCAACTTCTCAGCCACAAGTATTTTCTGCACTATTGATCATGATCATAGATCAATGGTGTGATTCTCATATTTGACCTCTTATGAATCCAACAGTTGAAATGATACTCGAAGTATCTACTTGATCCGACAACTTGAGGGATTTCATGATTTCGCTACTTCACAAATTCATGACCCATACAATATTGAATTCTTCTACCTCTCCGGAGCATTATTGGTCAAGGGGGTCGTGAAGTAGTGAAGACCGTATGCTACTAGTCAATACTGCTTCTTATCCTATCCTTCCACTATTCCCGATCGAACAATTGAAAAGGATCCCAAAGGATCTTAGATCGAAGGTCTGTGTGACTTCGAGATTTCAGCCTTTGATATTTCGAGAGTGTGGGTTAGAGAACAATTAGACCATGAACCAAAGGCTGGAGTACAAAGTAAGGAGTTATGAAACTTTGGAACTTAGGGACTCCAAGTCTCCTGGAGAATTTGAGGGATAAAGGGTACGATAAATGTTGAAGAATTGAATTGCTGAAATCCCCTTGCTGAAGTGTCAAGCCCCGATTGGATGGTCCCGTGCACGCCATGGTGATGTGGCATGGATCGGTAGGTCCACGTGGCACCATATGATTATATGCAAGTTAGGTGTGGGACCCAATTCCCCCTTTCCATATCCAAAACATGTGTTAGGTGTGAACAAACCTCGTTTGTTATATCCAAGGATGGAGAGAGCTCCATCATAGATGTTCAGAGTGGAAGGATCCCTCCGAACTTCTGATCCCCAGGGAAGTTTTAGACATGTGCAAGAATGTCGAAGGGATGAAGGCCAATGCCGACGAATACTGGGAGATGTTCCCGTAAACCATGTTATTTCTAGGGAGTGATGACCCAGGTCACGACCATGCCACATCAGATGGTACAAAAGAGGTGAAGCTACGTGGGTGCCATGTGGTGAAGGGGATTGACATTGGCCAATGATGCCCTGAAAACTTCAGAAGGCCATAAATTTCAAACCAGAGCTTGATTTTGGACAAGGTTATAGTTGTTGGAAATATGTTAGCGAGCATAATGCATTGGTGTCCTCATTCAAAGTATTTAGGGAGTTATAGGAAAGCGAAAAATTACGCCCCATCCCTTTTGAAGAGTACGTAGGGGGTCGGGTGTATGACAAAGTGGTACCAAAGAAGGCAACAACACTTATCCTTCTTGGGATCATGAAAGAGAAGAAATAAATTCTAATAGAAAACCTTTAAGAGGCAGGGTACCCTACCCTACCCACCTGTAAGAGATTATTTAAGATTTACTACTGAAAAGAGTGATACCTTATGTTGTTTTTACATGTTTTAAATATGAACTGCATATTGATATTATATGTGGAATATTGAAGCTAATTTTATCTTACAAAAATTTCTCGTGTTGTTCATAAAATTTGAGGATAGTTGACCAACAAAAAATGTTGTTATCAACACTGAAACAGTCAGTGGACAACAAGGAAACTATAGTGTAAATAATGGTGACACATCATGAGTTTTCATAAATCTCACATAATACAAAAGAATATTTTGTTGAGAGGAGGGTGGTGGAAACCCCTCTAGATTTAGATGAAACTGTAACAAGCCTTATGAAATAATTACAAAGTTGTAAGGCAAACAATGAAAGACTGATGAAAGAACACGAAAAATAAAGTGGAATTAATGTAGTCCACAGAGCAAGGTCCTCATTACCCTGGGTAATCTGTTGCTGCCCTAAGGACTCTGAGGTGAGTCTCATCTCCTCCTGAACGAAATCATCCCAAAGTATCTCCCAGGTAGGCATATCCTCCTAGGAAACTATGCCTCAAACAAATGGACCCCATGGTTTGGTAAATATGTTTAAGGATGTCCTCACCATAAATCCTGGATCCAATATCTCTCTGACGGCTGCAAGATCATCTCTGATCTAAGTGAATCTTCCAAGGAATGATGTAATCGACTCAAAATCGAGCATCTTAATTCTCCTGAGCCTGTCCTGCAGAACCATCTTCCGGTTCTGGTTTGGACTCTGGTAAAGCTAGCATAAGGAATCCCACATCTCAAATGCAAAGTCTTTACCAGTCAAATGTGGAATGACATGGTCTCTCACCCATCACAAATATTCCTTTTCTCCTTGTTGTTCTTCTTCCTGAACTCTTCCACCATGAAGAGAGTAGTGACAAGAGGAAAAACAATGGGAGCCTCAACTATATCCCATAGCTCGAGGTCATCTAAGACAAAAATTATCCTAGTCTTCCAAGGGGACCAGTTGCTAGCTCCATCTAGCCTAACCTCTACTTGCATCTAGGACACCGACATGGTTGTCCAATAAATCTCACACTAATGCTAAAAAAACACAAGAGTATTGCCTCGCTCCTGTCAACACAGGTGTGAAAAGAGGCAGTAACACCACAACCTCACTGTTATAGGATAAATCTGTGAGTGCGGACACAAACCGATCTCCCTAGATCCACCTGGATCTAGAACAAAACAGGACAGAATAATACTCTTTCCCTAGATCTAGACTATTGAATGAACTAAGAGGCAAGGATTATGAACATACCTTATGAACGCTTCCTTAGTTCTCTGTTGTTCCAAGCTTCGCTCCAATGCTCTCGTGCCATTCAGATCACAACAGTACAAACCAATCGAAGTGAAGGCAAATCAATATATTGAATAGCTAATCTATACATATGATCAAGGAGTTATGTAATAAAGTGACATCATCTTTATGGGAAAGGGACATATTGCTATATTAAATTGATATAAAGTGAAACTTACAACCTGTGCCTTGATGTTGTAGATCTCCTTTCGATGGATCCTAGCTCTGACACACACACTTGCTCATGCATGAAGAAAATCAACCACTCTTGATGACCTTGCTGGTGTCTCTAGCTGCTGTAGCATCAGTCCTTCATACAATCTTCCACTAATTCTACAATCAATATCTTGCTAGTTTGCTTCTAACCCTTTCCATGAGAATTCCCCTCAATATATAGGAGATAATAGATTAGTTACTTGGATAGGAATGATCCCAAGATATTAGGAAAACCAATATTTGACAACCATTCGAACGCCAACTCATCCTTCTAGAAGATTCCCTTCTAGAAGGTTCAAGATTTTATCCTTTTCCTTCCTTTAGAAGATGTGCGCACCTTGACAGTTAGGTACAGTGCGAACCCCTCGCACTCCAACTTAATGCAGCCTATGAGAATCATGGATTCTCGCAGGCAAATATATAGGCAGCCTGCGAACCTCCCTTAAAAATATGATTTCTGGAAGCAGACAAATGTAACTTTTCTTAGGAAAGTGTTCTAGTGAAGAGCCTTATTTCTCCATCATCATCACTTCATCATGACAACCAAAATTATGGATAACAGAATGCCCCCCAAAGTCTGATATTGGAACCAGTGACAGTCGATAGACTTTGTAAGCTACATGCGTGTGTCAAGAACTAAGAGCACATCTAATCGGAAACCTGCAAACATCCAAGCATCGGCAGAATATCATGTATATCAACTCTGAGGTAGGCATTCCCATACTCAGATCATAAACTGATGACATCATAAACAAAGATCATGGCCACCAATCATACACTGTGGATCCATGCTGTCATAATATAGCATAGCCACCTGAATACACTGTGGATCTATGCGACAAATTTTCAATCAAGACAACATAGCCACGAAACATACACAGTGGATCTATGTGTCGCAAATTATACATACTCCATCGCAACCTGGATCATAAAGACAATATCCAGGGTCTTCAATCGCGTCGCCCAAAGTACGAATCTAACCATGTGATTACATGCATCAAAGTCGAACATGGTAGAAACCACTTGATTACCGGCCATTGATGTAACCGTTAACAAGTGCGAGGGAAATCACCATTGATGTCAATGACTCCCAAGGTACTAAAGTACAATCCATTGATTGTGAATAAATGAGTTGATGTCGAACATTCGACGGAATATTTCGATCATGGGTCAATGATGTAAACCCACTGTCGAAAGCGAGGAAACTTGCCATTGAGGCATGCAAGCTCCAAGGTACTGAATAATTTCTAAGTCTTGATTCCGGATAATGTGCTGAAGTCGACGGAACAAAACTCGTCACAGGAGGGCCTTGATGTATCCCCCATCAATGACACGAAATAAGTAACAAAGTTTGAAGGTGAAACAGAGCATGTAGCAATTGGACTTTGGACACAGGGAAACCCGACACGGAGAGAATGGATAACTGTAGATGGCCGACTCAATATAGGTTTTATGTGGACTTCTCTTGAACATATGAATGACACGACCAATGATTTGGTAGCATTGACTCAAAGACGACACAGGAAGTGACCTTGTAGCAAATCGAATGAGAGACAAATGGATTTCCCAAACCGGCTTCAAATGATGAATAGGGGGTGTCATGTTCAAGAGCGACACTTACTGCCAATCAATTCAACTATGAAACATATCCCTTTCCCAAATTTTCCCCACCATTTATGGCAAGTACCTCTTTATTTTTATGCAAGCTCGAAGAGGATCACATATGCTTGTTGATATAAGCTCATCCTTCGGACGAGTCCCTCAGAGTATTTTTAACGAACCCTAGGAAGGAGTGGTTCAGTCCCATTACGAGTATGTCAATGTTTGTTTAACGAGTCCAGAGATAGTAAACTTGAAGGTTTTTCAAGATTATAGAGTTTGGAAAAACACTTAAAAGAGAACTCTCTCAGTTCCTTTTTCGTACAGTAGTCCAACGAGACCGAAAAAGGGTTAAACTATCGCTCGAAGGACGCGTACTTCAAATACTTTATCGAGCGTGAAAATAGCAAGGTCGCTCGACAATCTTTTCATGTTTAGAGAGTCTGAAAAGAGCTTAAAGAAAACTCCAGGGGGGTTCATTTTTCGTATAACCACAGCGAGCCCGAAAAAGAGATAAAACGACGCTCGATCACATTCTTATGTTTTTCACAAGCGCAAGAACGGACAAAAAACGCTTGAGGTTTTATGTCAAAACCATAAAAAACAATCCAAATCACACCACACCATAGAAAAAACTGTCCATAATCATCCATGTTTCATACCTGCAAGTCATTTCACTCATTTTCACATTAGTGATTAGGGTTAAATAATACATAAACATAAAAAACCCACATTTGATATGGTAAAAAGTAATTAAAATGAGTGAATAACTAAATTTACCATATCATTTTACACTTTTACCATTGAGTTCCAAAAAAACCCTCATTTTACCCTCTGCATTCGGTGTCGATTTCCAGGAGTTACGGGTGATCATTTGACGAGCCGTCAGCAACATCTTGGTAAGTTCTTCATTCCTGATCTTTTCATGGTTTAAAAATTTGATTTCATTGGTTAAATGTTCAGTTTTAAGTTAGTTTTTTGAACCCTATTCGCGTGGAGGCATTCTCTCAGGTGGCCCATACGGGACCTGCGAGAATGACTCATTCTCGCAGGTGGGCCTTAAGCCGCCTGCGAGAAGTTCGCACTGTGCATAGTATGTCACCTGCGAGCAGCGCAGAACTCAAAAAATTATGAAACCTTTAGCCAATAGAAAGAATTTATTTCATGTATAAGATCATTAACCATGTTTATATGTTTCTTATGCAGGTTAATAGCCACAAATATGGTGCTTGAGTGGTGAGAACGGGAACACGAGGAGGATAACACAATCGCCGAAAATCACCCTCCCACCATAGCTTCCTTAAGAGATTGCGGTCTCTTAAAATACTTCTGTATCCCGGGCATGAGAGCCCAAGTCCGATTATTGGAGTATCTAGTCCGAATGTGGGATCCAGACCAGCAAGTTTTCATTGTGGGAGCTCACACATTAGCTATTGACATTGAGGACATATATTTCTTGACCGGGTTATCCAGGCATGGGTCCTATGTCAGTCTGACCGGCAACAGAGCAGGGGGGTTAAAAATGAGTGAATATTGTAACCAATACTGCGTACCTGAGGCCGAAAGAAAGAGAGGTAAAGTAGCAATTTGGGGAGTAACTGACTTGACTCTCCGCACTATTCTCTTCACGATTGCTCGAATGGCTGGAAGTGTCGCTCCCCATATGGCATTGCAGAGCTATTTCCAGTACGCCATCGAGTGTACTGAGCCCCGAGTATTTAACTGGGCTGATGCAGTATTGCGCAGTATCAAGAGACAATTGACCAAGTTGAGGTGGGGAGATCTGAAACAATTTGGATATGGATCTTTGTTAGTGTCCTTCTTTTTAGAGAGAGTCCCTATACTTCATCTACAGGCTGAGTGGAGGTTTTCGGGTCTTAGGGATCCGAGGATGTTACGATGGTGTCGGCTCATGGCCCGACATGTGGCAGGACCAATCGTCAGATATGACGATATTTTCTTTGACTGGTTGCAGACCCAGATGCTGATGATTGATGATTACGCATATGCCAGGTTGGATTTCCGAGGAGATCCATATCTCGCACTACCTGAGGATGCTCAGTGGGGAGACCTCGGTAAGAAATATACCAATTTTATCTTTTAAATGTTTTTGTATTTTTAACATATTTAAATGTTTTTGTTTTATAGATTTATCTGAAGACTAACACCAAATGTTTGTCGATAACACAGACGTTGGAGCATATAGATGTTATCCACAATTTTGGTCATCGTGATGATTTTATGATGATGGAAAATCAAGCTCTTCACTAAGAACACTTTCCTGAGAAAAGTTACATTTGTCTGCTTCCAGAAATTATACTTTTAAGGGATGTTCGCAGGCTACCTACATATCTGTCTGCGAGAATGCCTGATTCTCGCAGGCTGCATTAAGCTGGAGTGAAAGGGGTTCGCACTGTACCTAACTGTCAGGGTGCGAACATCATCTAAAGGAAGGAAAAAGGATAAAATCTCGAACCTTCTAGAAGGGAATCTTCTAGAAACATGAGTTGGCTTCGAATGGTTGTTCAGGTGCTGACATTCCAGATATCTTGGGATCATTCCTATCCAAGTAACTATTCTATTTTATCCTATATATTGAGGGGAATGCTTATGGAAAAGGTTAGAAGTAAGCTAGCAAGAGATTGATTGGAGAATTATTGAAAGCCTGTATGAAGGACTGATGCTACAGTAGCTAGAGACAACAACAAGGTCATCAAAAGTGGTTGATTTTCTTCATGCATGAGCAAGTGTGTGTGTCAGAGCTAGGAGCCATCGAAAGGAGATCTACAACATCAAGGCTTAGGTTGTAAGTTTCAATTTCAATTAATTCAATACAGTAATATGTCCCTTTCCCATAAAGATGATGTCACTTTATTACATAACTCCTTGATCATATGTATAGACTAGTTATTGAATATGTTAATCTGCCTTTACTTCGATTGGTTTGTACTGTTGTGATCTGAATAGCACAAGAGCGTTGGAGTGAAGCTAGGAACAACAGAGACCTAAGGAAAGCGTTCATAAGGTATGTCCATGATCCTTGTCTCTTAGTTCATTCAATAGGCTAGATCTAGGGAAAGTGTATTATTCTGTCCTGTTTTGTTCTAGATCCAGGTGGATCTAGGGAGATCGGTTTGTGTCCGCACTTACGGATTAATCCTGAAACAAAATTGGCGACTCCACTGGGGAACATTCCCTTTTCGTTATGGTTTTTGAGTTTTTCTGTGGCCATTTGCTCCAGTTTTATTATTCTCCTGTCTAGTCAGTCTCTGAGTCCTCAGGACATCCTGAGAGACCTTCTGGGTCTATAAGCCTGCTTGAATTTTGCTTTCATTTTCAAATTTTTTATTATCTTCAGGAGTTCTCGCACTGTGTTCATTGACAACCTACAAGAACCAGTTAGGTTCGCACCCTGTATATAGGGTCCAGTGCGAACACCTCGCACCTTGCTTTAAAGTGGCCTGCGAGAATCCTATCTTCTCGCACTGTGTAACACTGCTTGCCTGTGAGCAAGATTTTTGAAAATTTTGAAATTGAGTTTTGATTTTTTCAACTGCTCAGATCTGTTGAATTACATATTTTTGGCTTATTGAATCATTGATTTGGATGTCTCTTGCCTTAGTTTGCTTGCTTGAATAGATTTAGGGTTTCTAGGTCTTTCTTGCCCTTGGTAGCTTGACTTTCGTTTCTTGGCTCTGTTTGGCATTTTCTTTCTCCCTGACTTCTGGAGTTGAGTGTGTCTGATTGGCTGAGAACCAATGATTGGTAGAGAGTTAAGTGCTTGAGATTTTCTCTTTTGCTTGGTGGTTCGGAAGAGCATTTTTCATTTGCATTGGGAAGACTCATTGGTTTGGTTTTTGTTTTTACTTTCATTGAAAGAGTTGATTGGGTTGTTCTTGTTTGATTTTTTAGGATTTGATTTTATTTTCTCATTAATCCGAGTTCTTCTTGGAAAGTGAACAACAAGTTTTCTTTCAAGATTTTGTTTTTGAATTTTCGAAAACATTGAAAAATCAAATTTTAGAGTTCATTGAAGTATTAGAAAAAGACATATAGCGATTGTTCATTGATAAATGATTGTTTGCATTGACATCTGAAAGGAAGTTGTGCATTGCATTGTAGTATTTGAGTTGATTTGGAAACTTTTCTCTCTCTCCCATAACTAGGATTCATGGAATGAAAAAAGTCATATTTCATTATTATCCTTGCATTATTTGGGTCAGAGTCATACATCATGAGTTTCACTTCCGTTACCTTTGAGTAATCAACAACTCTTAAAAAACATTGCGTAATCTTAAAATCGATCTAGTAACTCTTTTCTAGGGCTCTTTTACACCAACATATTAGCTAGGCTAGTGCTTTGGAGTAGGAAGAGAGATACACTCTCCAAAAGCTCAAAAACACACAATAGCATCTTGAGTTAAGGAGTGTTAAATTCCATTGGCCGCATATTGTCCAGGGATGCCCTTCTAACACAAGGGTCAAGCACTAGGTCGCATTGGTGTTGGCAGAGTTACTAACCCTGCTTTGTTGACATCGGTGTAGAGATTGCACGTATTACGGGGATCACTCCGAGGTATACCCAAAATTATGAGTGGAAGCCTTTGAGTTGGTTTCGAGCTAGATACCCTACCCTTGCGTGTGGATCGGACTGACAACTGTTCCCCCAGGCTATACTGTTGTTTGTGGTGACCTTAGTGGCCTATCTCTCCAGGTTCTTACCCAAGGTGACTGTGGAGGGGAAAGTCTTCATGGTACCTGGAATTGACGTTGATCAAACTCACTTGGGCTCCTTGGAGGGTATACCCATGATTATGTGTGGGAGCTTGCACCAGGGCATAAGTCTGTTAAGCAGGTCGTCAACGTAACTTTTCCACCTTATCCCCGCCCCTTCTCGTCTCGTTGTTGCGACGTTGGATTTCATCACCAACTAGTGGCTTCGAAATTAGAAGGTATTGTTTGCTTGGTGATTGCTTCCTAGATTTTGTTTACTAGTGAGTGTTGTTTATTTCTCGAAGTTGACCCTAGGAATTTTCTCGCAGAACTTGTCACTTGTTTACAATTTCTCCCGCACGACGTTCTCGTAGAATGCAAGGATTATCTCCAAAGCATCTGGACGATTCTCAACCTACTGGTACACCTGAGGGTTCGACCATCACACTGAAGTCCCAGTGGTTACTCCACCACACGGAGAAACCAGTGACGTTCCAGTTGTCACCACACCACTTCCACAAGTCGAATGAACTGATTCTCTAGGAGATTTTTGAATTACCAATACTATAGAGGACTATCGCGTTCCTCGTGGTGAACCACCTTCTGGACGATTAAATCCTTCTGAAGAAACCATTGTTACATCTTCTGAATCAACTGTTGGGCCTTCTCACAGTGTAGTAGGCCAAGATCCTTTTTGGTCCGGTAATTTCCGACGAGTCCTCTTCGGTACAGAGTCATCCCCTGTCTACGAAATCAACCCTCCCGTGACTTCTGAGACAGAAACTACAACCGAGACTACCACTTACCGTTTTGTTCTTCCTCCCGAGATGGCCCATCTCGCGAATACTACGAGTGTCCAAACCGAGGTTACTGCAGCTACTCTTGCTCCTATCAATACCCAACGAATACCTGATGTCATCCCAACATTACCACCTGGTTACCATGTGTTGAATGCTCTGTTGAATCCTCCTAATCCAACACCTCTGCAAACCCCCGCCGGTTCTCCAGGTGGTCCTCCTTTTCCTGGGTATGATGTTCCTCGTTTTATTTCGACACTCCCACCTTTTCCTTCTGGTAATCCTAATCCTGGTGGCACTATTCCGACTGTTGCACCAAACACGCAGATTCCCGTTGGTGGACAGGGTGGTACGGTTCCTTTTCCTTTTCCTGGACACACCACAGTTACTACACAACCTACGGTTGGCACACAACTTTCGGGTGGAACTATACCTACAGTAGGGGGACCAACCTCACCCTTTGGACAAAATATACCTCCTGAATTGGCCCAGTATTGGAATCAACTTCTACAAAACTTTCCTCAAAATGCTGAGGGCAACAAGCTGTCCCTACCGTTGGCCAACCTTAGCCCGGGGTAACTAATCCTATTTGGGGTTCGGGTCAAACTACCCAACCACAGGTCCCTTCTCAAACTCAAGGTTACAATCCTTGGGGCTACTATCCTATCCGGCCACCTCCGAATCATCCAGGGGCTTCCCTCTACGGACAGTCTGCTTACGCTCCTACTGGTTTGCCGACAGGGCTTCCACCCCAAAGCCATCAGTACCCACAAGTAAACCGACAGTTTCCTTTTCTTGCTACCTTGGATTTGCCAGATTTGTCTAGGATTCTAAATGATCCTATTCGTCACTCTCCCCAATGGCCTGCTATCCCTGCTAAGCTCCCATCGGATATTCCGAAATTCGATGGCAAGCCGAGAGAGGACCCAAATAATCATGTCATGACTTTTCATTTATGGTGTTCGTCCAATTCACTGATGGATGACTCCATTCGTCTACGTCTTTTTCAACGAACCCTTACCGGTTCGGCTACGAAGTGGTATATTGAATTGCCACGAGGTTTCTTTTCTAATTTCAACACTTTAGCTATGGATTTTCTCACACATTACCAGTTACCAATCCGTTATGATACCAGGACTGATATCCTGACTTATTTTAAACAAACTAAAGGTACTCACATCTCAGATCATATACATGAGTGGAGACAGAGACGACGTCTCATCAAACTTGAACTCCCCGATCAGTTACTGGCCGAATGGTTCACGAAATATTTTGTGAACGAAATTGGTAAAGACATTGCTATGGGTGGTGTTGTTACAGAAGAACAGGCTATAAGTCACGCTCAGTATCTTGATCTCGTTTATTCGCAAACGGGAACACTCTACGATTTACTACCTGAACTACCTTGTCCTGGTACTTCCAACACTTCAACTGCTCCAGCTGCCTCGCATGCGGCTGATGGTGTGTTTGGTACTACTCATACCCACTCACATTCTGTTTCAACTACAACCCCTAAATCCACATCTTCTAATGTTCAAAATGCCCCGTTTCCTGCTCCTCCCACCGGTAAAACCTCTGAAGTGAACGTTGTTCAATCTACACCGACCGGTAAAAATAAATCAAAGAAAGGGAGAGGCAAAAATAAGGGGGGTAAGAATAATAATCCAGCCGAACAAACTACAAATGCTCCTGTTGAAGAGCGGGATAAGCGCAAACTGCGGTACCCTTGCCTTATCTGCGGTGACGATCACTATACAAAGGATTTTCCTCGACGTGCCGAAGTTTCTAAGTTCCTTCAAGGAACGCCAAAACCACCTACACCGACTGTCTTGTCTCAACCCTTCTCGTCTCAGCAACAGGCCTCGTTGGTCATCCACGACCAACCATCTACTTCTACGACATCATATGTTTTGATGTGCACCGATGATTCTAAGAAGAATGACGTTGCAATCACAACTAGAGCTAAAGACTATACTCCTTCTAAGGAGAAGATTGACGATTTACCTCCCGATATGGTACAAGCCTCTACACCGAATCCACCTACGAATGGTCCTCTTCATCTCAAACGACTGAGTCTTGATACAGTCCTACGACCCCCTAAGGGTGTTGTTTGCAAGTCGGCTTTCAATCCTCATGCTCGTGAGGCCCAGAACTACAGTATTGTGGAAGATTTGGCCCAAGCACCTTCAACGATGTCTGCCCTTGAAGTCCTTCAGCCTTGTCCTGCACAACGAAGGGCTCTGTTGAAAGCTATAGGTGGAATTGATATTATAGATTCGAATTTGATAGTCTTTGACTTGGACGAACATGTTCCAAGGTTACCCTGTCAGCTTGCTTTTCAGATACAAGTTATTGTTGCTGACAAGAACATTTGTCGGACTGTTGTTGATGAGGGGGCCTCTACGTGCGTAATGTATCTTACTTGTTGAAAGCCATTGGCTCTCCTCCTTTAACTGAATCACAAAATACTCTGAAAGCCTTTAATGGCTCTGGTTTTAAGCCTTACGACGTTCTTTCATCATTGCCTGTCACTTTAGAAGGTAAGACCGTCCAAGTTGAAGTGGAAGTTTTCGATGCTCCCTTAGATTATAATCTTCTTCTTGGTCGTAGCTGGGTAGATTCTATGCGCGCTGTTGTGTCAACACTTTTTCATGTCGTATGATTTCCTCACTAGGGAAAATTTGTTACAGTTGATCAACTTGCCTTCTTTAATTTCGATACTCGCACTGGCAACGTGCCATTTATAGCTAAGACCCCACCGGGTTACGAGAATGTTGGAGTTGGTCTTTTAAAAGACTCTTCGTTAATGGGTACTTTTCCCATACCACCACCACCCGATATTCTACGCCCGTCCGTTGCTTCGATTAATATGATCTCCGTCATTCCTCATGAGCTTCCCGTGTCTTTTGACCCTTGGATAGTCCCTGATCCAGGAGATCATCCTCATTTTGGCGATGTTATGTCGTTAAGTCCGATTGAGTCTGCTTATCACGCGATTCAATCGGAAACCCTTTCTACACCCTCTACGGAGGAGTTGTCTCCTGATACTTTTCATGTTATCTTTCTCACTGATGAGATGATCATGTCCGTCATGGCCAATACACCGTGGGATGATGGGCATCATCATTCCATACTGTTTCTGGAACAACACACTCTCGAGAATTACCAGCGGATTGCGACTCCGTCGACCGTCGTTGTCATAACGACCGTTCCCGGATCTACACATGATGTGTTTGCAGAAGGGAACCTCAGTAATATTTCTCCCATGATACCCATCGATATTTCAGTTAAACCTGGGATAGTTGAAAATGTTCACATTGGAGCTTCGTGTTCTCCAGAGGAAATTGTCACTTATACTTCCCTGTTTAAATAATTTCGTGATATCTTTGCCTGGAGTTACGAAGAGATGCCAGGTATCGACCCTGCTATTGTTGTGCATGAGATAAAAATGTACCCTGGAGATAAACCAGTATGGCAGCGCCTCCGTCCTGTCCATCCATGTAAAGCGGCAGCCATTAAACTCGAAGTTGAAAAACTTCTTATAGCCGGTTTTATTTATCCCGTGGCTTTGACAGACTGGGTTTCTAACCCTGTACCAATTGATAAGAAAGGTGGTAGTATACATGTTTGTGTTGATTATCAGGATATTAACAAAGCCTGTCCGAAAGACAATTTTCCAACCCCTTTTGTTGACCAGATCGTCGATGACTGTGCTGGCAGTGAAATCTTTTCTCTCATGGATGGATTCTCCGGCTATAATCAAATTAACATCGCTCCTGAGGACCAACATAAAACTGCTTTTATTTGTCCTTGGGGTACTTTCGCCTACAGAAAACTTCCCTTCGGTCTTAAGAACGTAGGTGCAACGTTTCAACGTGCTATGTCTTATGTGTTTCACGATATAAAGCATATCGTTCAACCTTATTTGGACAATTTTCCGGCTCATTCTTTATGCCGATTCGATCACCCCAATCATCTCCGAGAAATTTTTGTTCGTTGTCGGTTCTATCGCATTCATCTAAATCCTCATAAATGCGTCTTTTGCGTAGAGTCCGGCCGTCTTCTCGGTTTCATTGTTTCACGTCAGGGGATCCGGGTAGATCCTATTAAGGTTGAGGCGATTCTCAATCTTCCTCCTCCTTCTTCACTGCGCCAGTTACAAAGTTTGCAGGGGAAAGCAAACTTTCTTCGTCGTTTCATACCTAATTATGCCGAAATTACTCGTGGTTTTACACGTCTTCTAAAGAAAGGTTCAGAGTTTGTATGGGATAAAGTGGCCAACAATGCTTTCGAAGCTTTAAAGTTGTCCCTCACAAAATCTCCTCTTCTTTTCCCTCCTGATTATAGTCGGGATTACTTTCTTTATCTTGCTGCTTCCGAGTATACTATCGGCATGGTCCTCGTTCAGGAGGATGATGCACACGATGAACATGTTATATATTACTTGAGTCAAAGTCTTACTTCAACTGAAATCAAGTACCAACATGTTGAGAAACTGGCTTTAGTTGCTGTTCAAGCAGTTCAACGTTTTCATCATTATATTCTCTCTAGAAAAACTACAGTGATTTCACATTGTAACCCCATGCAACATATTTTGACACGTCAATTGCTGGGGGGAAAGTACTCCAAGTGGATTGTCATTCTCCAGGAGTTCGACTTGGAATTCGATCGCACCACGTCGAAGAAATCAGCTCAGCAAAAACTAAGGATTTCTTCGACGTGGCGCGATCGAATTCCAAGTCGAACTCCTGGAGAATAACAATCCACTTGGAGTACTTGCCCCCCAACAATTGACGTGTCAAAATATGTTGCATGGGGTTACAATGTGAAATCACTGTAGTTTTCCTGGAGAGAATATAATGGCGAAAACGTTGAACCTCTTGAATAGCAGCCAAAGCCAATTTTTCAACATGTTGGTACTTGATTTCAGTTGAAGTAAGACTTCGACTCAAGTAATATATAACATGTTCATCGTGTGCATCATCCTCCTGAACGAGAACCATGCCAATAGTATACTCAGAAGCAACAAGATAAAGAAAGTAATCCCGACTATAATCAGGAGGGAAAAGAAGTGGAGCTTTCGTGAGGGACAACTTCAAAGCTTCAAAAGCGTTGTTGGAAATTTTATCCCAGACAAACTCTGAATCTTTCTTTAGAAGACGTGTAAAACCACGAGTAATTTCTGTGTAATTAGGGATGAAACGATGAAGAAAGTTTGCTTTCCCCTGCAAACTTTGTAACTGGCGCAGTGAAGAAGGAGGAGGAAGATTAAGAATTGCCTCAACCTTAATAGGATCTACCCGGATCCCTTGACGTGAAACAATGAAACCGAGAAGATGGCCAGACTCTACGTAAAAGACGCATTTATGAGGGTTTAGACGAATGCGATAGAACCGAAAATGAACGAAAATTGCTCGGAGATGAATGGGGTGATCGACTCGGCGTAAAGAATGAGCTGGAAAATCGTCCAAATAAGGTTGAACAATATGCTTTATATCGTGAAATGCATAAGACATAGCACGTTGAAACATCGCGCCCGCGTTCTTAAGACCAAAAGGAAGTTTTCTATAGGCGAAAGTACCCCAAGGACAAATAAAATCAGTTTTATGTTGGTCCTCAGGAGCGATGTTAATTTGATTATAGCCGGAAAATCCATCCATGAGGGAAAAGATTTCACTGCCGGCACAGTCATCGACGATCTGGTCGACGAAAGGGGTAGGAAAGTTGTATTTCGGACAGGCTTTGTTAATATCCTGATAATCAACACAAACACGTATACTACCACCTTTCTTATCAATCGATATTGGGTTGGAAACCCATTCTGTCAAAGCCACGGGATAAATAAAACCGGCTTTAAGAAGTTTTTCAACTTCGAGTTTGATAACGGTCGCTTTACGTGGATGGACAGGACGAAGGCACTGTCGGATTGGTTTAGCTCCGGGGTACGTCTTAATTTCATGGACAACAATAGCAGGGTCGATACCTAGCATCTCTTCGTAACTCCAGGCAAAGATATCATGGAATTCTTTAAACAGAGAAGTATAAGTGACAATTTCTTCGGGAGAACACGAAGCTCCAATGTGAACATTTTCAACTATCCCAGGTTTAACTGATATATCAATGGGTATCGTGGGAGAAATATTACTGAGGTTCCCTTCAGCAAACACATCATGTGTAGATCCGGGAACAATCGATATGACAACAATGGTCGACAGAGTCGAAATCTGTTGGTAATTCTTGAGAGTGTGTTGTTCCAGAAAGAGTATGGAACGATGATGCCCATCATCCCAAGGGGTGTCTTCCATGATGGACATGATCATCTCGTCAGTGGGGAAGACAACAAGGAAAGGATCGGGAGACAACTCGTCAAGAGAAGGTATAGAAAGGGTTGTCGATTGAATGGCTTGATAAGCAGACTCAACCGAACTTAACGGCATGACGTCGCCGTAATGAGCATGATCTCCTGGATCAGGGGCTATCCAAGGGTCAAAAGACACAGGAAGCTCATGAGGTACAGTGGAAATCATATTAATAGAAGAAACTGACGGGCGTGGAATATCGGGTGGTGGTGGAATGGGGAAAGTGCCCATTAACGAAGAGTCTTTTAAAAGACCGACACCAACATTCTCGTAACCTGGTGGGGTTTTAGATATAAACGACACGTTTCCAATACGAGTATCGGAATTAAAGAAGGCAAGTTGATCAACTGTAACAACTTTTCCCTGGTGAGGAAATCGTACGACACGGAAAAGTGTTGACACAACAGCGCGCATAGAATCTACCCAGCTACGACCAAGAAGAAGATTATAATCTAAGGGAGCATCGAAAACTTCCACTTCAACTTGGACGGTCTTACCTTCTAGAGTGACAGGCAACGATGAAAGAACACCATAAGTCTTAAAACCAGAGCCATTAAAGGCTTTCAGAGTATTCTGTGATTCATTTAAAGGAGGAGAGCCAATGGCTTTCCAACAAGCAAGAGACATTACGCACGTAGAGGCCCCTTCATCAACAATGGTTCGACAAATGTTCTTGTTGGCGACAATAACTTGTATCTGAAAAGCAAGCTGAGGGGGTAACCTTGGAACATGTTCTTCCAAGTCAAAGACTATCAAATTCGAATATGTAGGATCAATTCCACCTATAGCTTTCAACAGAGCCCTTCGTTGTGCAGGACAAGACTGAAGGACTTCAAGGGCAGACATTGCTGAAGGTTCTTGGGCCATATCTTCCACAATAGTGTAGTTCTGGGCCGCACGAGCATGAGGATTGAAAGCCGACTTGCGAACAACACACTTAGGGGGTCGTAGGACTGTATCAAGACTCGGTCGTTTGAGATGAAGAGGACCGTTCGTAGGTGGGTTCGGCGGAGAGGGCTGTACCAAATCAGGAGGTAAATCGTCAACCTTCTCCTTAGAAGGAGTATAGTCTTTAGCTCTAGTTGCGATTGCAACGTCGTTCTTCTTAGAATCACCAGTGCACATCAAAACATATGATGTTGTAGAAGTAGATGGTTGGTCATGGATGACCAACAAGGCCTGTTGCTGAGACGGGAAGGGTTGAGACAAGACTGCCGGTGTAGGTGGTTTTGGCGTTCCTTGAAGGAACTTAAAAACTTCAGCACGTCGAGGACAATCCTTTGTATAGTGATCGTCACCGCAGATAAGGCAAGGGTACTGCGGTTTGCGCTTATCCTGCTCTTCAACAGGAGCATTTTTAGTTTGTTCCATTGGATTATTATTTTTTCCCTCCTTAGTCTTGCCTCTCCCCTTTTTAGATTTACCTTTACCGGTTGGGGTAGATTGAACAACATTCACCTCAGAGGTTTTACCGGCGGGAGGGGCAGGAGACGGAGCATTTTGAAAATTGGAAGATGTAGATTTAGGGGTTGTATTCGAAACAGAGTGTGAGTGGGTATGGGTAGTACCAATCACACCATCAGCTGCATGCGAGGTAGCTGGAGTAGTTGAAACACTGGAAGTACCAGGACGGGGTAGTTCAAGTAACAAATCGTAAAGTGTTCCCGTTTGCGAATAAACGAGATCAAGATATTGGGCACGACTTATAGCCTGCTCCTCCGTAACAACTCCACCCATGGCGATGTCTTTACCAATCTCGTTCACAAAGGATTTCGTGAACCATTCGGCCAGTAACTGATCAGGGAGCTCAAGTTTGATGAGACGTCGTCTTCATCTCCACTCATGTATATGATCCGAGATATGAGTGCCTTTAGTTTGTTTAAAAGAAGTTAAAATCTTAGTCCCAGTATCATAATGGATCGAAAACTGGTAATGTGTAAGAAAAGCCATAGCCAGAGTGTTAAAATCAGAGAAGAAACCTCGTGGCAATTCAATGTACCACTTCGCAACGGAACCAGTAAGAGTTCTTTGAAAAAGACCTAGGCGAATGGAGTCATACATCAAAGAGTTAGATGAACACCACAGATGAAAAGTCAACATATGATTATTTGTATCCTCCCCCACCTTGCCATCGAATTTCGGAATATCCAACGGAAGCTTGGCAGGAATAGCTGGCCATTGGGGGGAGTGACGAATAGGATCATTCAGAATCCTAGACAAATCGGGCAAGTCCAAAGTAGCAAGAAAAGGCAACTGCCGATTCACTTGTGGGTACTGGTGACTTTGGGGTGGAAGCCCTGTCGGCAAACCAGTAGGACCGTATGCAGTCTGCCCATAGAGGGAAGACCCTGGCTGATTCGATGGTGGGCGGATAGGATAGTAACCCCAAGGATTGGAACCTTGAGTTTGAGTAGGGACCTGAGGCTGAGTAGTGTGACTCTGACCCCAAATGGGATTAGTTATACCCGGATATGGTTGGCCCATAGTAGGGACAGTTTGCTGCCCCCCAACATTTTGAGGAAAGTTTTGTAGAAACTGAGTCCAATACTGGGCCAATTCAGGAGGTATGTTTTGTCCAAAAGGTGAGGTTGGTCCCCCTATCGTAGGTACAACTCCCCCCGAAAGTTGTGTGCCAACCCTAGGTTGCGTAGTAACTGTGTTGTGTCCGGGAAAAGGAAAAGGGATCGTACCACCCTGTTCACCAACAACAATATGTGAATTTGTTGCAACAGTCGGGATAATGCCACTGGGATTAAGATTTCCAGAAGGAAACGGAGGGAGTGTCAGGATAAAATGAGGAAAATCATACCCAGGAAAAGGAGGACCACCTGGAGAACCGACTGGTGTGTGCAGAGGTGTTGGATTGGAAGAATTCAACAAAGCATTCAACGCATGGTAACCAGGAGATAAATTTGGGTTAACCTCAGGCATTCGCTGGGTATTTATAGGAGCAAGAGTAGCTGCAGTAATCCCAGTTTGGACACTCGTAGTATTCGCGAGATGGGCCATCTCGGGAGGAAGACCAAAACGATAATTAGTAGTCTCTGGTGTAGTTTCTGCCTCAGGAGACACCGGAGGGTTGATTTCGTAGACGGTAGGTGCCTCAGTACCAAAAATGACTCTTCGAAAATTACCAGACCAAAAAGGATCTTGGCCTGCTACATCGGGAGAAGGCCCAACGGTTGATTCAGAAGAGGTAACAATGGATTCGTCAGAAGAATTTAATCGCACAACAGGTCGTTCACCACGACAAATGCGATAGTCCTCTCTAGTATTGGTAATTCGAAAATCCTCTAGAGAGTCAATTCGTTCTACCTGCGGAGGTGGTGTAGTAACAACTGGAACGTCACTTGTCTCCCCGTGTGGTGGAGTAACCACTGGGACTTCATTCTGATGGGGAGAACCCTTAGGTGTACCAGTAGGTGAGGGTTGAGTATCGTCCAGATGCTCTGGAGATAAACCTTTCATTCTACATGAACGTTGTGGGGGACCAATTGTAAATAAGCGACAAGCTCCACGAAGAAACTCTTAAGGTCAACTTTGATAAACAAACAACACACACTAGTAAACAAAATCTAGGAAACAATCACCAAGCAAACAATACCTTCTAATTCCGAAGCCACTAGTTGGTGATGAAATCCAACGTCGCAACAATGAGACGAGAAGGGGCGGGGATATTGTGGAAAAGTTACGTTGACGACCTGCTTAACAGACTTACACCCTGGTGCAAGTTCCCACACATAATCATGGGTATACCCTCCAAGTAGCCCGAGTGAGTTTGATCAACATCAATTCTAGGTACCGTGAAGACTTTCCCCTTCACAGTCACCTTGGGTAAGAACCTAGAGAGATAGGCCACTAAGGTCACCACAAACAATAGTACAGCCTGGGGGAACAGTCGTCAGTCCGATCCACACGCAAGGGCAGGGTATCTAGCCCAAAATCAACTCAAAGGCTTCCACTC
>ML786216.1:210456-228866 GCA_009831015.1 Picea engelmannii | reverse complement strand
AGTAACTCTGCCAACACCAATGCGACCTAGTGCTTGACCCTTGTGTTAGAAGGGCGTCCCAGGACAATATGTTGCCAATGGAATTTTAACACTCCCTAACTCAAGATGCTATTGTGTGTTTTAAGCTTGTGGAGAGTGTATCTCTCTTCTTACTCCAAAGCACTAGCCTAACTAAATGTTGGTGTAAAAGAGCCCTAGAAAAGAGTTACTAGATACATTTTAAAATTACGCAATGTTTTTAATGGTTGTTGTTTACGCAAAGGTAACGTAAATGAAACTCATGTGTGTATGACTCTGACCCAAATAATGCAAGAATGGAAATGAAAAATAACACTTTCCGTTCAATGAAACCTATATATGGGAGAGAGAGAAGTTTTCTAAATCAACCACGAATTATATGCAAAATTTCCTTATTTCCAATGTCAATACAAACAATCATTCATCAAATGACAATGTACTATGTTTTCTTTTTCAAAGCTTCAACAATTCTTAAAATTTGATTTTCAATGTTTTGCAAATGACAAAAGACAATTTGATGGAAGAAAACAATTGTGTTCACTTTCCAAAAAGAACTCGCATTATATCAATGAGAGAGCAGAAAATCAAATCACAAAGAATCAAGCAATAACAACCCAATCAACTCTTTCAACGAAAGCAAGAACAAAGAACAAACCAAACCAAAGAGTCTTCTCAATGCAAATGAAAATGTCCTTTCGAACCAACAAGCAAATGAGAAACACCAAACACTTAACTCTCAACCAATCACTGGTTCTCAGCCAAACAGACACACTCAACTCCAGAAGACAGGGAGAATGAAATTGCCAATAAGAGCCAAGAAATGAAAGTCAAGCTACCAAGGCAAGAAAAACCTTGAAGCCCTAAATCTGTTTGAGCATGCAAACAAAACCAAGAAATGTATAACTCAATGATCCAATAAGCCCAAAAGAGGTAATTCAACTGATCTGAGCAGTTGGACAAACCAAAAGTCAATTTCAAAATTTTCAAAAATCTTGCTCGCAGGCAGGTAGTGTTACACAGTGCGAGAAGTTAAGATTCTCGCAGGCAACCTTGTAGCAAGGTGCGAGGTGTTCGCACTGGACCCTATGTGCAGGGTGTGAACCTGAAAAGTTCTCGCAGGCTGCAGTTAAACACAGTGCGAGAACTCCTGAAGATGACACAAAATTTTGAAAATGAAGTAAAATTCAAACATGCTTCTGAACCCAGTAAGTCTATCAGGACATCCTGAAGACTTAGAGACTGAGAAGACAGGAGAAAAATGAATCTAGAGAAAATGGCCACAGAAAAACTCAAAAAACCATAAAGAAAAAGGGAATACTCCCTAGTGGAGTCGCCAATTTTGTTATAGGATAAATCCATGAGTGTGGACACAAACCGATCTCCCTAGATCCACCTGGATCTAGAACAAAACAGGACAGAATAATACTCTTTCCCTAGATCTAGACTATTGAATGAACTAAGAGGCAAGGATTATGAACATACCTTATGAACTATTCCTTAGGTCTCTGTTGTTCCAAGCTTTTCTCCAATGCTCTCATGTCGTTCAGATCACAACAGTACAAACCAATCGAAGTGAAGGCAAATCAATATATTCAATAGCTAATCTATACATATGATCAAGGAGTTATGTAATAAAGTGACATCATCTTTATGGGAAAGGGACATATTGCTGTATTAAATTGATAGAAAGTGAAACTTACAACCTGAGGCTTGATGTTGTAGATCTCCTTTCGATGGCTCCTAGCTCTGACACACACACTTGCTCATGCATGAAGAAAATCAACCACTCTTGATGGCCTTGCTGGTGTCTCTAGTTGATGTAGCATCAGTCCTTCAAACAATCTTCCACTAATTCTCCAATCAACCTCTTGCTAGTTTGCTTCTAACCTTTTCCATGAGCATTCCCCTCAATATATAGGAGATAATAGATTAGTTACTTGGATAGGAATGATCCCAAGATATCAAGAAAACCAGTATTTGACAACCATTCGAATGCCAACTCATCCTTCTAGAAGATTCCCTTCTAGAAGGTTCGAGATTTTATCCTTTTCCTTCCTTTAGAAGATGTTCGCACCCTGACAGTTAGGTACAGTGTGAACCCCTCGCACTCCAGCTTAATGTAGTCTGTGAGAATCATGGATTCTCGCAGGCAAATATATAGGTAGCCTGCGCACCTCCCTTAAAAATATGATTTCTGGAAGCAGACAAATGTAACTTTTCTCAGGAAAGTGTTCTAGTGAAGAGCCTTATTTCTCCATCATCATCACTTCATCATGACAACCAAAATCATGGATAACACTCACTCCTAGCAGATATGTGTGAAAAGAGGTTGTAAAATACAGCCTCACTCCTATCCACGCATGTGTGAAAAGAGGTTGTCCACAAGTGTCCAATATCATCTCTGAACTGTCCAACAAATCTTCCCACAAGATATCCACAAACTCTGCCAACAAGTTGTCCAAAAATCTTCCTTGAACTATCCAACAGGCACTAACCAAGAGCCACCTTCAAATCGGATTTTTTCTCATTGTTTTGGACTGTAAAATTTCTGTCCAAAAAAAACCAACATATCTGATTTTTACCCCTCGAAAACTTCCCTGAAAATGCTCAAAAATCAACAAGTCTAAGCCACCATTGGCTCTGATAGCATGTAGATTTTATGAGGTCCTATGAGGCTTCCAAAATAGGTATGTCTTTGACCTATATTTGGCTCTAAGTTTCAATCTCTGTGACTGTCCTTTGCTGTTTTTTTAGGACAACAAACAATCAATTACTTTCTACTCACAATTTTGATGGTTAAGTGTCCTTTTGAGGTGCCCTTGCAGGTGTTTGATTATCCCAATGTTAGCACATGCAATATACTCAAAACAAATAACACTACCTCCCAGATATTTAACACTTTAAATGTTTATTTTACACTTCTAAGCATGCATGAAATTGACACATATGTTTTTGGTCAACATGACCCTAGAACCCCCCCCCCATGGGGAAAACCAATTTGGAGTAGATGTATATAGAAGGCCTCAAAGAAAAATGTACAACACAGAAAACATATACAAGTGAAACTAGTACAATAGAAACCCTTCTCGGATGCCTTGGATTTCCTTGAAGACCTCCCTGCTAGCCTCTTTAAGTAAGGTGCCCTTTGCCTTGGTGTGCCCTTCTTCCTTAGCTTGCCTTTGTCCCTTTTCCTTGTGCATTTGCTTTAACCTTTTCTCTTCTTGATCTTTGAACCTTTCCTTGCCTTTGTATTTCCCTTGTAGAATCTCCCTCCTCTCAAGAATTCCTCCCACAAGTGATGGTGTGCCCCTCTCCTCAAGTGCGCCCCCTCGTCAAGCAAATCTCCACAAGTAGTGCCCTCCTTCACCCTTGCGCCCTCTAAGATATAGATTTGCACCTCTCCAAGGTGAATGAGCCTCCTCCAATAATGAAGAACCCTCCTCTAAAGGATGTGCACCCTACTCACAAGATGCACCTCTCCTCTAGCATATGCCCCCCTCCTCCATAGAATGCAACCCTACACAAGATGCATGCACCCTCACTCACCTTAGCTCCCTCTACACCTCTAGAGTGAGCCTCTCCAAGATGAATGAGCCTCCCACATGTTAGAAGAACAATCCTCAACTAGATGTGCGCCCTCCTCACAAGAATGTGCCCCTCCTCTAGCATATTTGCCCTTCCTCCTCTAGAATTATCCCTCACAAAGATGATGACCAAGCTTCCATGAAAGACCTCTCCATGCAAGCTTAACCCAAGCTAGGGATTCTCCTTCACTCTTGAAATCATGCGCCCCTCCCCTCCTCAATATTTGTGCCCAAGAGCTCTCCTCCTCTTCTCTCAAGTGAAGAATGAATCTCTTCATTACCCTTTTTCCTCCTTTTGCCTCCTTTGGCCAAACCCTAAAGAATCAATGGACTAGATCCAATATAGCCAAGTCTAATCAATGGGTGAGATATAATCCAAAAATCTCACTTAGGAAACCCACTTTCCTTAGTTTGCTTTATGTCCTTTAATTCACCCACAAAGTGAATTAAATGTCACTTTAATGACTTAAGTGACATATTTCACTTTTGACTTAAATCTCCTAAGTCAAAGTGAAATTAGAAGAAAAAAGTAAATTAACAAGGGTAATAGTTTCCCCCTTTGTGTTTAGAGACTCACAAACACAAGGGGACCACTTTCCAAGGTACCCAAATCTCAACAACATAAGTATGAGTGGCACCCAAGGTGGATGCATTAACTTTACTAATACGAAGAATGTGACAAATATACAACAAGGGATTCTAACCAAGTTTCATACAACTCTTTTACATCTATACAAATATCCAAGCCACAACTACCTACAGACACGATACTTGTAAACCTAACCCATACACAATTCATGGATCTACCTCCCATAGTTCCCTTTCCTCACATGCAATATTCTTAGTCTAGATATACCATGCCTTGGACACTTTCCAAGTTGTCTAAGTCCTCTGTGTAGACTACCTAAGACTTGGAAAGTGTCCAAGTCATTCTTTGTTCCAAAACCCAGACTTAGCCCATCACAAAACTCCTTTTCCAATTGATGAATGAAAGCTTGATGATGGATAAATTTGCACAATGGTCACATGCTCTTTATATAGGTGGAAGATTCCTTGTCATTTCCTTCTTCTGATTTTTACACCATACTCCATTCCCAAGTGGACCCAAACATGCAATCCACTCCATCCATCCCCTAAGTCTTGGGATTTTCAAACTCTTGGGTCCAATTCCAACCAGATTGTGTGCTCTTGCCCAAGGTGTCCCAAAGTCTCATGCATTTGATGGTTGCAACTGTACCACTTGATCAATGTATAATGCACTCCTTGCTTTTGGACTAAGGTGTTATGCCCATAATCGAAGGAACTACTTCTCAACATGCCAATGAACCAAGGAACTAGCATATGCGCCCCTCCTCCATAGAATGTGCCCCTACACAAGATACATGCTCCCTCACTCACCTTAGCTCCCTCTACACCTCTAGAGTGAGCCTCTCCTAGATGAATAAGACTCCCACAAGATAGAATAATGCTCCTCAACTAGATGTGCACCCTCCTCACAAGAATGCACCCCTCCTCTAGCATATGCGCTCTTCCTTCTCTAGAAGGCACCCTCACAAAGATGATGGCCAAGCCTCCATGAAAGAGCTCTTCATGTAAGCTCAACCCGAGCTAGAGCTTCTCCTTCATTCTTGACCTCATGTGCCCCTCTCCTCCTCAAGATTTGAGACCAAGAGCTCTCCTCCTCTTCTCCTCTTCTCTCAAGTGAAGAATGAATCTCTTCATTACCCTTTTTCCTCCTTTAGCCTCCTTTGGCCAAACCCTAAAATATCAATGGCCTATATCCAATCTAGCCAAGTCTAATCAATGGGTGAGATCTAATCCAAAAATATCACTTAAGAAACCCACTTTCCTTAGTTTTCTTTATGTCCTTTAATTCACCCACAAAGTGAATTAAATGTCACTTTAATGACTTAAGTGACATATTTCACTATTGAGTTAAATCTCCTAAGTCAAAGTGAAATTAGAATCATAAAGTAAAGTAACATGGGTAATAGTCTCCCCCTTTGTGTTTAGAGACTCACAAACACAAGGGGACCACTTTCCAAGGTACCCGAATCTCAACAACATAAGTATGAGTGGCACCCAAGGTGGATGCATTAACTTTATTAATATTAAGAACGTGAAAAATATACAACAAGGGAGTCTAACCAAGTTGCATACAACTCTTTTACATCTATACAAATATCCAAGTCACAACTACCTACAAACACAATACTTGTAAACCTAACCCATACACAATTCATGGATCTACCTCCCATAGTTCCCTTTTCTCACATGAAATAGCCTTAGTCTAGCTCTACCATGCCTTGGACACTTTCCAAGTTGTCTAAGTCCTCCGTGTAGACTACCTAAGACTTGGAAAGTGTCCAAGTCATTCTTTGTTCCAAAACATGGACTTAGCCCATCACAAAACTCCTTGTCCAATTGATGACTGAAAGCTTGACGATGGATAAATTTGCACAATGGTCACATGCTCTTTATATAGGTGGAAGCTTCCTTGCCATTCTTATGAGTTTTACACCATACTCCATGCCCAAGTGGAACCAAACATGCAATCCAATCCATCCATCCCCCAAGTCTTGGGATTTTCAAACTCTTGGGTCCAATTCCAACCAGATTGTGTTCTCTTTCCCAAGGTGTCCCAAAGTCTCATGCATTTAATGGTTGCAACTGTCCCACTTGAACAATGTCTAATGCACTCCTTGCTTATGGACTAAGGTGTTATTCCCATAATCCAAGGAACTACTTCTCAACATGCCAATGAACCAAGGAACATCATTTCCAATCCATTATGTGGCTTCTATAATAAACCCCAAATGAAAACCCTCATCTTGTTTCCATACTTACCCAAATTGCTTTTTCAAGCTCTTTGACATTCAAGCATGTCTTTCCATAATGAAATAATACCCAAGGCATTCTTATTTGGGCTTGAAACTTTCCATTGCAACAAACTAAAGCCTACTAATAATCATATCAATGAATGGGAAGGGGTTTCCATTTCTTGGTCCAAGGAAGGGGCCTTACATCCTCCCCGACTTAAAACTATTACTATCCTTGTCAACACACCGATGAACTCTATTGTTCTCCAAATTATATTACTTACACTGTCACATCCATGTGTAATTTACTCCTTCAACCACTTCGTAATGCCACTACCATAATCACCATGCAACTTCCATTACTAAAACTAGATGTTAAACATAAGTGCCTCTGTCCAATTTGACCACACACTGCTTCTTAGATGTCCATTCCTTTGTTGTTGTTGCAACTCAACCTTCACTAAGAAATTCACTCAATTTTCCAATGTTGTTGTTGTTGTAAATTAACCTTCATTAAGAAGTCCACTCAACTATCCAACACTGTTATTGTTGTTGCAACCCAACCTTCACCAAGAAGTTCACTCAACTATTTGACAATGTTGTTGTTGTTGTTGTTGCAACTCAACCTTCACTAAGAAGGTCATAGTTATTTATTACTTTGTCCAATCCACCATGCTTCTTTTCACTCATTCCTCTTAAGTATTGAATTGATTGGGTATCTAATCCAATCCTCTCATCCAAACAATGAGAATATACTTCTTCATGCTCAAAACAATTAGTTCCATGTACACTTTAGTATGTTGTACAACTTTGTTTAACAAATGAAAGGTCTCCACCCCTTCCTTGAAATTGTCAAGTCAACTATTTCAACTCAACAAAGTTTTCCAAGGAACTAACTCCATGGCACCTTCATGCCCACTGTCCTGCTCTTAGGTAGCAAGCCACCTAAAATGACCTCAATGTTAAAAGAGGACGAATATCATGGAATATTTCCATCAAGGGTTCCATCATCATGATTAAACAAGCTTCCTCCCTTGTCCAACTCTTTAGAAATATTATCATACTTGTGCCTTATACCCAAGCATCTAGTGATGGCCCTATAATCATCCTCCTCCTCATGTTATATTCAACTATATTTTTTAGAGTTATGTCTCGCAAGTTCTTCCAATAGATAGGGTGGAAATTGGTAGGATTCACCCAAAACTGCCTTACAAAAATATATGAACTCCCAAACCACCTTTATCAACCCTCTTCCTTTAGTGAAGTATGTTGAAACATGCACTACTTCCACAATCACTAAAGGTTCCTCTGCCTCATTTTCCTTATTTTTTCTCCACTTGGATTAACCCCTAACAAACTTACTCAACCCATTATTCTAAACAAGAAGTTGAGTGACCTCTGAGATCATTGTCTCTAAGTCCTACGGTCCATATGAAACGATGTTAACAATGCCCTCAACTTTCCAACCTTTAACATGATGAAGTGTGTCTATTAAAGGATCAGATTCACACCAACCCTTCCTTCAACTGATCCAACATCTTACAACTAAGATTTTTCTTGAATGAGTGCCTACGTGCACTACTTAGAACCAATACTTAGGTCATTTTCCACTGAAAACTTGGCATATGTTTAAATTTCCTTCTCCAATGCACCATTCAAGGTGTTGCAGGATGCACCTTAGTGAGTTCCTTTTTCATGGAATTATGCAACCACTGTTGGTACAAGCTTAATCCTACCTCAAATGTCCTACCTCTAATTCACCTAAAGCACAACTGATCAAACTTTACTAAGACTCTCTTCACCAAAGTCTCCAATGTTTCCAACCTTCTCAGTGAGTGGATAACACTATCCTAAAGACCCAAGGTTCCTTTACCTAAAAAAAACTCTTATTTCTATTGTGTGACAACCCAAGCCCTGCCTACAAGCTCACTAGTTTCCTCAATCAACTTCACAACTGATATTCTTGGTACCATTCCCAACTTCCTTTTAGTCATCGTAGGCACACCACAAGTCTTGGCCCGATCCAAGCACATCAAAAAATTATCATGAGGCATGAGAATTGCTTTGGCAAGATAGAGAAATCCCTATCCCAAGATGAATCTGTGGTCATTGAATGGAACCATCATCAAGTCTAAAATTTCAAACCATTCACCAACCTTCAAAGGTGCATAATGAAATACTCTTAATATTGGTTTCACTATTGAGTTCACCACCTTGAACGAGGCCATGTTGTTGTCATGATTATAGTGAAGTCCTTTAACATTTTGTCCACTTACAAAGATGTGGGTTGCACTAGTGTCTACCAACATGGCCACCTTCACCCCACTCATTGTTTCATTCACAAAACAAAGGCTAGTCCTTCCTTCACCTTGCAAATCATGTTCTTGACCTCCTATCACAAACTTGCGCCAACATGTTGTCAAGGAGAAAAAAACATCCAAGTCTGCCTTTGAAGTTTTCTACCCATGGAATTCTTCCAAAGATTTGAACTTTCCCTTCAAAGTACAATCTATGGAAAAATGGCTATGGTAACAAAGGAAACAAGCAACATTCTTACCTCTATACTTAGGATTTTTTTTTTGATTCCTCGCTCCAATGTCGTCGTCATCTTGGGAATCCTCCCCCCTAAATGATCCCAACTCAGGTTGTAATTACACCTCTTCTTGGCTTGTAATGGTTTACAACCTCTAACTTAAAGTTTCATCCCACACATTTGACTACTAGAATACCTCCATCTACTCTTGGATCAACTCTCCCAACCTCATTGTCGTGGATTTCATCCTTGTCATCCAATACACTTCTTATGCACCATCCATGTTGCAACAAAGGCATGTCCAAAGAATCCACCAAAGTCTTCAAGACTAATTTTCACCCTGTATGTTTCCAAATCCATGGAACCAAGCACATGTTCCAAAAATTCTTCCTTCACCTAAAGTTATACTACAAGTCTGCCACTGTTTCACTTTGGTGAAACTATCTTTCAAGACAGTGGAAAGGAAGATCTTCCACAAGCTCCACTTGGTACACACAATCCTGAAAACAAAACAAAAAAGACTCATTAGTTTTATGTGGAATGATTCGTCCAAGCTAGTTGTTGGACCAAGGTACAAATATTCTCTAGTTCACTACATCGTCTTTAAGTCATCCTTGCAACCACTTGTTAGATTTGTCTAAAATCCCTCCTATTCCTTGCCATCCCATCAAAACATTGTGAAGAGCACCCAAAATAGTTTTGAAATCAAATTTCTCTAGAATTTTCACTTTAATACCACCTTTCCTATAGAAAGGGGATTAAGAGTATGCTCTAATATCACCTATCATGGACTTGCAGTCTTGCTTGAATTTGCGAGACTACCTTGCCTTGGCCATAAGGGGTTTACCAACTTGCACCTAGTACAACTAGATTATGCCTCTTCACTTAAGGTCTTTCCCATAACTATGCCTTAAACTACAACTTGTTAGATCTATATTTAACTTCAATAGAACTAAGTTCTCTAACAGTAGGCACATGTCCAATCATGGCCTTAAATCATCCCAACTATACTTTAACGCTTATCCAATACTCATCAATGCAATGAAAGGAACACTAACATCCAACAAGCATATAAAGACCACAAAAAAAAAGTTTGGGTTGCACCCAAGGTGGATGCTTTAACTTTATTAATATAAATTATGTTACAAAGATACAACAAGGGAGTCCAACCAAGTTACTTGCGAATATTTCACAGACATACACTTATATGAGGTGCAACTTCCTACAACCACAATAATGGTAAATATAACCCCCAAAGCATTCATGGATATACCTCCTACGATTCCATTTCCTCATATGAAACAATCTTAGTCTATATCTGCCATGCCTTAGAAATTTTCCACATTGTCTAAGTCCTTTGTACAGACCACCTAAGACTCAACCGGTTTCCAAATCATTCTTTGTGCCAAAACCCAAACTTAACACATCAAAAAATTCCTTGTCCATTTGATGAATGAATGTTTGATGATGAATGACTTTGCACAATGATAATGTCCTCTTTATATAGGTGGAAGGTGCCTTGTAATTCCTTATTCTAAGGTGACTTACACATACTCCATGCCCAAGTGAACCCAAATGTACAACCCATTCCATCCATCTACCAAGTCCTTTAATGTTAAGCCCCTTGGGTCCACGCCCAAATGGATTGTGTGTTCCTACCTAAGGCGTCCTAAAGTCTCATGTGCTCAATAGTTGCAACCATCCCATTTAAACAATTTTGTGTGCTCCACATCAAGCTAAGTCGATGTCTATGCAACTTGCAATGCACATCCAACTGAACTAGGAAGTCCTACTTGTAGACTAACACACTATGCTGACAAGCTAAGGTACTACTTCCCAACTCCCCATGAACCAAGGAGCATTGTGTCCAAGCCATCATGCAACTTCTATATGAAACCAAATGGAAAATATCATCTTGCGACCATACTTAGCCAAATCACTTTGCCAAGCTCTTCGACACTTAGGCATGCCTTGCCATTATGCAAGACTACCCAAGCCGTGCTTGTTCAAAGTTGCAACCAATCGTTGCAACCAACCGAAGCTTACTGATGACCATACCAATGAACATGTAGGCATGCCCATTTCTATCACCAAGGCAAGGGCCTTACAATTATGGTGTCCCAAATAGGTGTTGTACTATCCCCACAAAAAGTAGCCATACCAACATGCATAAGATCAGTAATAAAATTTGAAGGGCTAGTCTTAATTTCAAGTTGAGGGGTATAATTCATCCAATCATTCCATGATGAAAAGTTGCAAAAATAGTTGTACTTCTATTTCCATGAGTAAACTAAGTATATATTTCATAAAAAACATTATTTTAAAAATAAATTTGTCCTTCTATTTTTTTACAATGTTAAAAATAAGCCAATCACAAAATAAATAAATTGTAATTTCAAAGGAACTAATCACAAGAATAGTTTGCAATTTCCAATGTCACATTCTAACGGGTTATATATATTTTTAATAAGTTCAAAGTGTTAAAAATGACAATATAATGCTTCTACACAATGTCAAAATCAAACATTTTGTGGACACACATATAAGAGGTTTTTTATTTTATTTTTTTAAGTGTATCCATATGATGCTTAAGGACTACATTTTGCATTCATATCTTGATCATATCACAATTATCATGTTTAATCATGGGAGTCAATTCCCTTTAAACTACCAAACACAATTGTTTATGTTCATTGAAAATTTCATTAAAAAACAAGAAACAATAGTAAACCTTGAAGTGTTTGTTGAAGGGTGATAATTCCATTAAAACAATATAAGAGCCATGAAGAGAGATTGCTTGCTTTATAGGCCTCTAGGAATATGCAAGTCTAGCATGATTGCATCCATTGCTTATTATTTAGGCTCATNATATATATATATATATATATATATATATATATATATATATATATATATATATATATTTATTAAGGATATTGATTGTTCATTTTATCTTTGAAACCATGCAAAAAAGCATGCCATAGTGGATGATAGAGTATAATCTCTAATACATAGATATGATGATAACTACCATTATGTTACATTCTCCATAGCTTACTTAAGAATACTACCCAAGGATAAAAAAATGTTGCTACAAAAGTTAATGTTACAAATGTTGATATGTCTCATAGATCTTGGGCTTGAGGCATGAGGACATAGAGCTATGGGGCATTCTCAAAATATTTGACATGGAAAGTATTGTTACATTGATATCAATGTTGTTAGAAAGAACAAGAAGAAACTGAAGAGTCTAATATATAAAGATGCCTAGAATTGAGAAAAGGTGAATGTTCAATCTAGAGAACAAAGAAGTGAGGGTTTGTAGATGAACATAATCATACTTCTCACTATTGTAATCCCAATTTTAGGTTTTGTGATGTAGAAAAGGTTCATTTTATGTATGTTCATATCTAAGATTAATCTAAAACATACAACTTAGAAAATTTCACTACGATAAAAAGATTTTTTAAATCCCAAACAAAATCATTGAGGCACTTCTGTGTGAAACAAAGCAATGTCATGCATTATCTTTACAATGACCTTGACCAAAACTGTAAAAGATCAACAAAATGTTGAGAGATTTACATTCAACTATTAATTATGTGTTTTGTTACCATTAAGTATCTATTGAAATAACGAGGATGGCATGAATTACATACTAAGTGGTCAAGAAGCCAATGTTGAATGTGCTCAAATAATAATCAATTACTAGAAATCAATGCTATAACCATGTCATCACGGATAACATATAGACACATAACATTACCAATGCAACAAAAAATCTATGAACCAATATATTAGATACCTTTAGAGAGATCGAATATGTGAACATAAAGAAAGAGAGACAACCTCAAATTTTCCTTGGG
This sequence comes from Picea engelmannii, assembly GCA_009831015.1. Lineage (NCBI taxonomy): Eukaryota > Viridiplantae > Streptophyta > Pinopsida > Pinales > Pinaceae > Picea > Picea engelmannii. The sequence continues at coordinate 216,046 of ML786216.1, read as the reverse complement.
TTCGCTTGAGGCCTATATTTTCTCTTCAAAAATGTCATTGAGCCACATATTTGCAATTAATCTTACTAATAAGTTTCGAATCCCATTACAATTTACACCCATAACTAATTGTTTTGGTGTTTTGCAAAGCCAAGAGTGGAGGAAAATATAACAAATTGAATGACATTATGGTGAGAGTAAGCTCTAAACACATTAAGTATGGACAATGCATGCAATACCAATCCTCATATTGATAAGGATCAACAATGCTCATAACATATGGATTCAAGTGGGAATTTAGAAAGACAAGATTTCCAAGCTTCTTTGGGAAGCTTTCATTAAGTGACACTTAAAATGGTGGATACAACCATATGGTGGTAGTGGTTGTTGAACCTTATATCTTGATAACCATTCACAATCATCTTCATCTAACACTAAAATTACAATGATAATTGAGCACCCAATCTCAATTTTACAGTTTTTAAATAGTGTATGCACAAATTCATTGAGCACCCTTAGACACCTTCAATATGTAATCTCAACCATTGAAATCTGCAATTCTATCTATTCTTCTAAATTTATGGCTGGATTTTGAACAAAACTAACTCAAAAGAATAAGTAAAAAAATATAAAAATGTAAAATACATACCTCATTTGTGTAAAAACACACCATAATATTCCCATTATTTATTATTTGGAATTGTTTTCAGATCCAATAACATATAATCCGATCATTTAGGTTTCTGTGGTGAGAGATTTGTTTAGAAATTGTTGGAAGAACCACAGTGTTTTTGATAGCTTGTCGACGTTTGGATCCACAACAGGATCCATCTTTAGGACAAAAAAACCTAAGAAAAAATAAGAAAGGAACCCTTAATAAATAATGATGAGGAGAGTGGAAAACTAAACAAAACATATAATCCACTTACCACAACATTCAATGTTGTGTAACAGGCTAAATATTGATCACCATTTATTACTATAGCGACCAACAACACTAATCAAAGCCACCATCAACCACATTTAAACTTGTCCCATGATTTGTACATAATGCCGGAACATGCATGTCGCCTTTATACCTTCAACAATTTAGTTCAACGACAAACTATGATCTTACCTGAGAATAAATTTCCTATCCATTCATTCAATTTTCTTTAATTTTCTGTTGAACTCTTTCAATTCGATGCATCCTAACTACATTTATTCCAAAGTTCCACTTCCTTTCCTCCGACAAAGTCATTTTCTATTTACTGCTTGGGCAAACGGATGTGGAGATCCACAAACATTTATTTTTCTTTCAAATCTTTCACCGTCACTCACGTGAAGTGAATTCCCGCGGATTCTATGGGCAGATATATTAACCTTACATTAAAAGTTTTAAGAAATGATGATTTTTACTGGGACATTTGTTTGAAATTTAATGAGAAATTGTTGGATTCGTAGATTTGAGTGATTATTTTTGTACAAACTAGTTCATGGGTTTTTTAGTATGTTGAATCCATTTCTACATTCAAAAATGGATTTTGAACAACAAAACATAGTAATTCGTGTAAATTTATATCCCACAAAAAATTATTTCATAGAACAGCTAGCCAACGCAAACTAGTCCATGATTTTTTAATATGCTGAATCTATTTCTACATTCAAAAATAAATTTTGAACAACAAAAAAAATAATAATTTGTATAAATTTATATCACCAAATTCTCAAAATAAAAACATTTCATAAAACAACTAACCAACACATATACATATAGATTACATATTCAATGCCGATATATTACAGTCCTAGTGATATCTTCCAACGTTTGCTGATCATCATTGATAACACTCGCCGTGATCACGAGCTTACTCTTGCTCTATTTAATAATCATGCTCCATGCCATGCTGATAACGGGATAAAGATATTTCAAATTTATATGGCGCCTAATTCTCGAACTCTAAACCTATAAGTCTCCGAGCGACTTAAGCTGAGTCGAATATTGCAAAAAAAACTGCATTAGAGCTACGAAGATTCTTCATCGTGAGCGAGCTGTGGAGCAGATTTGTTTGTTAATATTTCTAGCATCCATGGCGGCCGACGTGATGAGAGGCAGTAGAGCTGAGTCCGTCCAGACGTATAAAGTTCACCTCAGCGAGACGGAAACAGAAGGTATTCAACATTCTGATCGCTGACAAAGGCATTCATCTCTTTTGGGTTGGGTAACTGGAGACAAGGCCGGGTCTCAGATTCTGTATTCATACGAGTCTGTAATCACTGGCTTCTCTGTGAGGCTCAGCAAGAACGAAATCTTGGCTTTGCAGAGCGTAGAAGGATTTGTGGCGGCTTATCCGGATAGATTACTGAATCTGTAGACCACGTATTCGTATCGATTTCTTCAACTGGATTCGTTAGTTGGGAGGTCAGCGTCCGGGATCGACAAAGGCACCACAGTTGGGGTTCTGGACATCGGAATTTTCCCGGAGAGCCCGAGGTTCAAAGATTACGGCATGCCCTAGCGGTGGAGAGGCGGATGCCAGAGCGGACCACGAGATTTCAATGCTTCGCACTGTAATAAGAAGCTCATAGGGGTTCGATTTTTTAACAGCGAGCATAGGGCGGGGTTTTCTGAGATAGTTTACGGGGGTCGACCTGAGTATGAGTCACTGCGGAATTCCAAGGGTCACGGTATGCACACTGCGTTTATGCCAGCTCAGAATATGGTTTTCAATGCAAATTTATTGAGCAATGCATATATATATATATATATATATATATATATATATATATATATATATTTCAATTAATGAATTATAAATAAAAAATTATAAATTAATTTTATATAAAAGAATTTTATATCTTATAATCTCAAAATTAAAGGAAATATACCATATCTCATCTTCCTCTTAGAAACAAGTCTTTCTCTCATTCATAATAGAGCATGACTATGATTAGATACCTAATGTATAAGATCAAGTTAAACAACATGGAAGACAAAAGGCTACCTAAAATTGCTTCAAAACCAAGTCATAACCACCAGATGGCATAAAGACACTTGGTCTTGGCTAAACTATTGGGGAATCATGGAAGAAACCATTTTGGGAGAAAAAAATTCAAATCAAAATTTAAGGAGAAAATGTAGTGTGATAAAGAGTTAGAGGAAAAAAAGAAAATTAAGGTATTTTAAAGATGTAATTACCCATAATCTAGAAGATCAAAATTATCTATCTATTTTGCTAATTGTAAAGAAAAAAAAAACATTGCTAAGATAAGAACAAATTCACACTAGCTCCACAGTGAAATTGGGTGTTGGTCAATTCCTAAAATTCCATGGGATCAAAGAGTATATGACCCCTTTGTGACACTAAGAAGATTGAAGATGAAAAACACTTTCTCTTAGATTGTCCATCCTATACCCATATTAGATCTCATTTTCAAAATATTTATCACTACCAACCTTCCTAACTTCTTAACTCAACAAAAGTATGATGATCTTGGAAAACTTCTCTTAATGTTTTTGGAGCACAGAAACAAAATTCTAAAGAATCACAAGTAATCACTTACCCTTTTAACATCCGATAGACGAATGGTCTTAGTGGACTTTAACTATCATTCATTCATTCAATATGACAATTTATTAAAATATATATTTTATCTAAAAATAATTTATTTATATATTTTGTATTATGATGTATAATTAGCAACAACCACTTTTATGTAAAAAGTGGTTGATATACGTTTGATGGACGTCATTAATTTAAAAAAATGGAAAATGACTCTGATCGAGTAGATCAACCACTTTTTACATAAAAGTGGTTGTTGCTAGTTGACGACCGACATGCCTTCTAGACCACCATTAATATATTAATACATAATTAATGTTTTAATTAATTACATTAATATTATATTAATGTATATAAATTAATGAAATCTATTAATGTAATGTATTACAATAATATAATAAATAATAATAATGTATAAATGTAATCTATAAATTAAAGTATTAAATTACATTAATGTATAATGTAGTTGATCGATACATTATTAGTGTAATCCATTAATTAATTAATAAATTTATACATTATTAATTAATAGATTGAAAAATATTAATAAAATAATAAAATAAAACATTAATAATGTATTGATACATTGATGTATTATATTAATGTAATGTATAAATTAAAATATTAATTTACATTAATATATATAAGTAACTTATTAATTGAATGATACATTAATAATGTAATGCATTAATTAATATCTACATTAATGTATAATGTAAAGTATATTAATTGATTTATACATTAAATATAATATTAATAATGTTTTTATTAATATTCTTAATCACTAAGATATAAATATTTATATTTATATTAAAACAATAATATTACAGAATTAATACATTAAAAAGATATCATACATTATCAAAATATTAATACTTTAATAAATACATCATTAAAGTATTAATACATTAATAATAAATAATTAAAGTATTAATTAGTTAATACATTAATAATGGATTATTAAAGTATTAATACATTAATAATGTAACCTATAATGTAAAGTATTTATTAATTTATACATTAATACATTAATTAATTTATATATTAATACATTAATTAATTTATACATTAAATAGATTATTAATAATGAATTTATTATTATTAATATTGTTAAGTAACATTAAGTATTAATTGCCCGCACGAGTGTAGATGGATTGACAAGTGTCGTGTAAATGGAAGGAAATTTGTAAAATGAAGTCTCATGTTTGATTCTCACTCGGATTTACTCGTGCGCCATTCTTGCGGGATGGGTGGTTGCACCTGGGGTTATAGTGGTAGCCTACGGGGATCGACCCCATGTCACACGAATACTAGAACCGCCAGTTGCTGATTCCCCCAGTACAAAAAAAAACAAAAACATTAAGTATTAATTAATTTATACATTAATACATGAATTAGTTTATACATTAAATACATTAATAATAATGTATTTATTAATATTATTAATACACTAAAATATTAATATTAATATTTACAATAAAACATAAATATTGATATTAAAAAAATAATTTTAAAGAATTGATACATTAAAAAGTATCAATACTTTAGTAATACATTATTAAAGTATTAATACCTTAATAAATACATTATTAAAGTAAAAATACATTATTAAAGTAATAATACAGTAATTTACAATGACCATGCTTCGGTACGGTTGGCCATGATTATGGCTAACTTTGGTAGAAATTTGTTGACTTTGGGAAGGAAAGGTTCACTATGGTTGACATGGTTAATTTAGTTGACCATGACCATGGTTAACTTCCATAGACCTTCATCGTGGTTAACTTCTGTAGACCTTCACTATGGTTGACATTTACTATGGATGAACTTCATTATGGTTGAATTTGGTTGACCATGACCATAGTTGACTCTGGTTGACCATGGTTGACAATGGTTAACCATGTTTGACAGTGGTTGTCTATAAACGATCATGGTTAGTCATGACCATAATTGACCAAGACTATGGATGACATTCAGATAGTGAAATTTGGAAGTGTTTGTCACATTATGACGACATGATATTCGCGTAACATTGTGACAATGAAGCTATGTTGATGACATTGTGATGA
>ML786216.1:188862-204587 GCA_009831015.1 Picea engelmannii | reverse complement strand
TTTTTGAACTTATAAGATTTAATTATATTAAAATTATATTTAATTATAAAAAAAATAAAATTTAAAATTATATTAAAATTTTATAAAATTTAAAATTATATTAAAAACAAGATTTAAAATTACATTAAATTTTTTTTTTTTTTTTTAAATAAAAAAGGGGGGGAGCCTGCTATAGTGTATTATCAAAAAATTGTATCAAAATGTACATAGTCAAGAGTCTGAATCATCCAAAATGCTGCCGGAAACCGGAAACCAGCATAGAAACAAGACATAACAACTATAAGCTATTGGCACCTGTCCTGCCCGAAGGAAACTAGGACAGGTGCCCAAAGTCTAGAAAAACATAAAACAATAGCATAAAACTAAAAGTCATATGACATGAGAAGCCTGGGTGGTTGTTGACCTGTCACCTTCATTTGTCTTCCGCGTGGAGCCAGCCGGGATGGCGAAGGGCTGAGCGCAGAGGGGACACTTCCGTCGAGCTGGAGCGTCAGAGTAGGCATCGAAAAACACGTCCAAGCGTTGACCCAAGATGTATGCCCGATGCTCCAGGTCAGCCATGTGGCCTCGGAGCTCAAACACCAAGGACAGGTGCTCCTCGCGGAGGAGAAGGCCATGCATGCCACCACCTTCAACGTCGGGTGTTCTTCGCCTCGCTTCATTTTGCTCACCATTTCGACCTTCCTTCGCCGTCGCATCACCAACATCGAACCCATCCTCCATTTCCGGCCAGGGGACTTCTTCCACAATGTAGCCCGGAAGGTCGGCTTCCTCCCCACTGTGCTTACAGTCCCCACTGCTAAGCTTCCCTATGTCGCTCATCATCTCCATTGGCGACAGGTCCTCCAGAGTCAGGTCCTCTTCAACAATGCAAGCCGGATACAATTGCTCAGTGCCACCCTCCAACGTGACTGTGTCCATGCTGCTGCAACCCATTTCCTTCTCGGCTATGGTGGAGAGCAGAGCTTGCTCCTCGGCGCGAGCCTTCTTTCTTAGAAGAGAAGTGGCCCTGACTAGAGCATGTTCAAGCTGCTCTTTTCGCTGTCGCTGCTCCTTGCGGGCGTACCAAGCAGACCCATGCCAGGGCGTACCTCGTTGCCTTGGCATGTTGCTGAGCTCAGAAATACACACAGACGAGGGCAGAAGCCAATTGAAAGCACAGGCAAAAGCACTCGCATCAGTTCTCCAGAGCCTCCCATCGCAGAGCAGAGCCGAGACCGGAGCAAGAAAAAACACATAATCCAACTGCCATTGCCCAAAACCACCTTTAACCTCGCGCTGGCCTGAATCGTTAATGCTCGCTCGAGGGAGGAGTCCCATTGCAGAGCTGGTGTTAATGCGGCCCTCCATCCGTAATGCGGGTGATGTGGTAGCCACGCCCAGCATTTAAACCTTGGCTGAGTGCGGGGACAGTTGGCACTCCTTCGCCACTTGTCACCCCATACGGGATAAATTACATTAAAATTTAAAGTTATATTAAAATTATATTTAAAATAAAATTTAATTATTTTAAAATTATATTTAATTAATATAAAATTAATTATTTTTTATTTTTAATTATTAAAATTAAAATTAAAATTGCAAAATTTTGTAAATATTATCCATTGAGAGACCATAAAAGTATTGTATGTTTTAGGAAGGATAAATTTGCATAAAGATAACATAAACAATAGATATTAAATCCCTAATCAACTATCTCGTTAATACGTGCATCTTGGACAAATGACAAAGGTATGGCTACTGCCTTGCAACTTGAATGTGGGAAATGGATAATGGAATATATTTTTATGGAGCAACCCTAATCACGATAAAGCTGTGAAATACGTGCCGTAGCATATGAAAATTTTGAAACAAATTCCACTAAATGAGGAAAATTCTCATGTGTAGCTTATGCTATTGAAAACTGCTAAAATCAACTTGTACGACTTTAATGCTAATGCGTGGCTTTATATGCTCGACTTTATATGACATGATTATAGTAAAACGAGAGTATTTAAAAATATAGCATTACTCAAATATTTATCAAGTAACTTGCTTCAATTTATTGTTAGAATTAAGAAATAATATTTATCAATCTCATAAAATGTGCTTTCGGTAGCACATCACGCATGGTTGAATATCAGTTGGAGGGATCTGTGTGAACCCTTTTGTCTTGCTCCACCGAATTCGTAAAAAGGTGAGAATAAGTTTAAAATTAAAATATGTTTAATTATATATATATATATATATATATTATAGGTAAGAAAAATAATTATCAAGGAAACCAATTCATCAAACTTGTTCATATTAAATTTGAGTTACAAAAATATTTAATAAAGTTAAATTTCTATAACTCTAATTATTGTTCATATTAAATTTGAGTTACAAAAATATTTAATAAAGTTAAATTTCTATAACTCTAATTATTATTAGAGAAAATGAAAGACAAAGCAAACATAAATAGATAGGGATTGAGCATTTTATGTTTTCTCTTTCCTTCTCTTGAGCAATCAGTGAAGATTGTGGTTTTTCTTTCACAGCTATGGGATTTACTTAAGGAGCCTCTTATGATTTTCATCTTCCCTTTTGGTTAGTCCCTTAACCTCCACAATTATTTTTCTTTACTAGTATTTCTCTTTACTTGTCTTGAGTCCCTGAAGATTTTGGGTTTTCATCCAACACATTGAGATTTATTTGAGTTCTATTTGAACTTAAGAAGACCTTCTCATGCTTTTGATTTTCATCTTCCACTCTCATTAGAAACACTCATACTTCAATGCTAAAAACCACTTTACACATAGCTTTAAATTTTTCTTTAAAAATCCTATTAGTATGAAGTATCGTGTCCGGCGTGAACATCTTAGCCGCATGGCCTCTCAATCTCGCCCCCTCCGGCCTGACAACCGACAATAGAAGAGTCGAATTCAATGTCGTCTCCTGGACGTCGATGGCGTGTCCACATGTGGCCGGCGTAGCCGCGCTGGAGCCTTCACGCGAACTGGAGCCCAGCAGCCATCAAAGAGGCGGTCATGATAACCGCCGACATCGTCGACAACTGTAGCGGCCAGGTCTTGGATACCGACAGCGGCCGAGCCGCCGACATTTTCGCCACGGGCGCTGGGCACATCAATACCGACAAAGCAGCCGACCCGGGGTTGATCTACGACATCGACATTGAGGATTATCTCGGCTATCTCTACAGTCTCCAACACACGGATTCTCAGATTCTGGTCATTGCCAACACACTAATGCCCCGTTTTCTCGGGGATCTATGACGTGGGTTCAGCATGGAAACAACCACGGTTCGAACTTCTATTCGCTACGAAGTCAGAAGCCCCACAATTGTCACTTGGTCTACTTAGGCTGTCAAATCGGTTCATTTAAGGCTTATACTTATTGATAATGGACACAATTAATCATCTTTTAATCTAAAATTCTAATCTTATAGCTAAATTGAAGATGCTAGTCATACTCTCTAATCAATGGATGAAATTTAATGCTCATAACTTCCTTGCATTTCTGAATACTTCCGTTACCTTGTTTACTTTTTCACATTTACTTAATATGATTAAAAAATTACTTCTCTAACCATTGATTGACAAATTCACTGATTAAAAAAAATTAATATGTATAAAACTTTGCATTACTACGTTACTTAAGATTAAACGTTTGTAACTAAAAACAATGAAAGCTGGACATTGTTTCAACTAACACAGCGATACCTTTTGGCATTCTCCAGCAGCAAATGGGCTGTGCTAGTATTATTCTCTACTGATAAATTTCTAAACTGTACACTGAAGTGGGTTGTGGTGTAATAGTATAATGATAAATTGACAGATTTTACATGATTTGCAGTAATTAATAGGAAATCGAAGCGTACACGTTATATTGAGATGAGGACATCAGTTCGACTGCAAACTGTTCCATTTTAAGGCTTGTACTCTACAGTGCGTCAGCGTGTCATTTACCTCGACAAGCAATTGAATTATATGCTGCTCGACCGTAAGGGTTTTGATGTTTGTCATTGCATTGCTTATATTTTTTTTTGCACTTGGTAGATATGTTGTAGTTATAAGTATTTGGTTATAAAGTATTTAATGTTTTGGGCAGCATCACATGTAAAGGTGGTAATCTAAATGTGGTATATTTTTTCTGAAACATTTGTGTGAAATTTGACTAGATATTATTGGATATAGAGATTTTAGTAGTTAAATTTGTATAATTTGAGTGTTTTAAGTTTTTACAACAAGTTGAATCTATTTCTGAATTCAGAAATGCAATTTAATCAACAGAAAATTATGATTTCATACCAATTTATGTTGCTAAATTTTTTTTAAGAGAAAAAAAACTTAAAACATAGTTGTTATATTGCATTGTGATTATAGCTGAGTGATATTGCTATTGTAGTGATGACCTGAATATGTTATGAGCTACTCGATATGGTCTCACAAACTTAAAACAGTTAGACAAAGCCATATAAAGTTATTCTAAATTCTAAAATACACATTATAACATACAAAGCATTAAATTAAAATATTTATTATTTATTAATATGTTTTGAGATTACTTTGTGATACAAAAGATTAAATAATTTATAATTGAATATTTATTATTTGTTAATATTTTTTTAGATAAAGTTGTGATGGTGTCTTGGACTCCCGTTTAAATTATATTTTATGAAAATATTGTGTATTTTAAGTTAGATGTTTGATTGTAATTTTGGGAATCAAGAGATGGAATTTGTGATATATAATTTAATGGGTAAATTGTTATATGATAATTTGTTGGTCAAATAATACTATTTTTTTTTTTTTTTTTAAATTATTTAAATTAAATTTCAATTTAAAAAAAAACTTATAAAATTAACATTAAATTTTCAAAATCATCAAATTTGAGGGACAATTTAATTTTGAAATTCTTACATTGCAAAGTGTAATTGTTATATTGTATTTAACAATTTAATTTAATTTTGAAATGTGATTGTTATATTATATTTAACCATTTAATTTTGAAATTTTTAATTGGGAAATTGTGATTGTTATATTATATTGTTGAATACAAAATGTTTACTTATTAATATGTTCCAAAATTTGGGAATATATAGATAAAGATATCAAAATAATGGAAAATTGGATTCTGGTTTATTATTTTTTTTGGGGGGGAGAATTATATTTGAACATTTAAAAAAAATAGTTAGTGTAATTTTTGGTTGAGAGGAAATGAAATGGAAAACAATGAAACTTTAAAATATGAGTTTTCATAAAAGTAAAAAAGATTTTTCAAGTTATGTTTGTCTAAATAGACATTGTTTATGTGTTATCAAAATATTGTTGGTAAGTTTACCTTTAATATATAAAAATATGTTTTATAATAAAGATATAAAAGATATAAGTGTTATATATAATAATAATATATTTTATTTTAATGATATAAGTATTTTATGTGATTTGTATAATATTTTTAATAATATTTTTATTTTGAAAAATCATTTTTTTTGTTATTTTTTAATGGAGAAAATGTAATGTGATAAAGAGTTAGAGGAAAAATTAAGGTGTTATAAGAAGATAAAAAATATCTCTATATTTTGACAAGTGTAAAGAAAAAAAATAAGCATTGCTAAAATAAGAACAAATTTGCATGAGCTCCATAGTGAAACTAGGAGTTAGTCAATTCCTAAAAGGCCATGGGATAAAAGAGTGTATCACCTTTGTGACACTAAGAGAGTTGAAATTGATCTCAATTTCAAAATATTTGTCACATTACCAACCTTCCTAACATTTTAACTCAACAAAACTATGGTGATCTTCGAAAGCTTCTATTAATGCTTTTGGAGCACAAAAATAAAATTAAAAAAAATTGCAAGTATTCCCTTACCTTCTTAAAATTGGATAATCTCTTACCTTCTTAAAATTGATGTTTATCATCATCATAATAATTTTATATTTAAATATTATGTAATATTAATTTTATATGTTATTTTTATAAATATAAAAAAAAATATTATTTTAACAATATTTTTGAATTGAAGTTGATAATTGATTCTAAGTCGCGGAGCAACTGCAAGCTAGGGTTTGACAGTTGCAACCATAACAGCGGACAACATGAGCACCAAAGGGGGGGGGTAAGGGTACCCCCTCATACAAACAGGTAGTGGTAGATAGAGGGAAAGGGCCAAGAGGCGTAGTTTTCAAGGCACCTTGGGATCAGGCCCATAAAAAGGTCAGGAAAGGAACCAGGGCAAAAGTGAGTGCATGGGAGAAGAAGCTAGAGAAACTCACAATGAGGTGCAAGACACAACGATGCCCAGTGGGGTAGAAGGGCGCAACCCATGCAAAACCAAAACAACAATGATACCCAAGGTGATACTGGAGGATCCACAAACGCAACTCTACAGGGACCAGATGAAGACGCATGTGCTAATATGCAATTTCATGGGTTTGTGGCCCACAGAAAGAATGTTGCGCAACTAGATTAAATACCCTTGGAAGCCAAACGGAGAAGTGGAGCTCCACATGGGCTCGAAAGGCTTCTTCACAACAATATTCATGAACATGGAGGATAGAGATAGAGTCTTTGAGGGAGGGCCATACTTCCATGCCTCAATAGGACTGTACATGCAACCATGGAAGGAAAAATTCTCCCCAGATAAGTAGACTTTCAAAAAGGTGCCGATATGGCTGAGATTTCATTCCTTACCTTTAGACTACTGGTTACCCTCTACTTTCAAAGCAATAGGAAACAAATTGGGGAAATATGTGAAGACCTCAGAAGCCTCCCTAAAAGGGAGATATACATGTTACACAAGAATTTACATAGAAATGGATGTGTCAGGAGCACTCCCAGAAGCCATAAGTTTGGAATTCAGGGATGAGGAATGGAATCAAAACATAGATTATGAATAGATCCCCTTTAGATGCAGAAGATGCCATGAACATGGCCACCTAATTAGAGAATGCCCTCTTAATAAAAAAAAGGAAGCAAAAAACCCCAAACCACAGCAGGATGAGGATGGGTTTATAAAACTGAACCCCAAAAGTAGAGCAAACAAAAAGCATAGCAGAACCCCAACAAGGAATAACCTGGAGACCCGGAATAAAACAGAAGGACGAGACAAAACCCACAAAGGGGAAGAAAATGAAAAGGATTCGGAAAAAACTCAAGAAATAAGAGAAAAAGCAACAAACGAGTCCACCGATCGGCCGAATAACAATATGGAACAGGGGAGTTTCACAACCCCAATGGATGGAGAAATCAGAGATGAAAACACCCCCATGCAAGAAGCAGAGGGAGATGCGGAAATGACCCCAAGTGAAGTAGGCACAAAATATCATGATCTCAAAGAACTTGTGGAAAGGGAAGGGATAGATCTCTCGAACATACTAGAGAAATGGAAAAGACAAGGAGTAGACAATGTACCAACAGAGCAACTTGACCGCATTCAATACTTGTTTCTCCTAAGGGAGGAAACCAAAGCCAGAGAACTAAAGCACACACACGAGGAGATTGGACACCTAGGAGTCAAAGCCGACGAGGGACAACCACAACTCTCACCCAAGTAGACGCAAAGAAAAAAAGGTAGGAAATCAAATAGCGTAGCCCTACAAGAGCTTGGAGCACTACTGATAAACTCGGGTAAGATCAAGAAACTCTTCCCCAACTCTCTCCCACATGTTTAAATGAAGGTTATAACCTGGAATATAAGAGGCCTAAACAACCCGAGAAAGAAAAGAATCCTTAGGAATAGAATAAAGCAAGAACAATTGAATCTCTGTTTTATTCAAGAGACAAAATGCAATATAGACAGAATGGAGGAAATTAGTAAACAACAATGGCGCAAGTACAAGATGGTGGCTATCAGAGGCCACCAAATGGCAGGAGGAATTCTCACCTTATGGAACCCAAAAGTACTGAGCCTAATAACAACCGAAGCGACTAGGCACACCCTTACGGTTCGCATGCAAATCATTGGAAACACGAAGGTGATTCTATGCACTAATGTGTATGGGCCCCAGGTGTTAGAGGAAAAGAGAGGAATGATATGAGACTTAGAAGACCTTAAAACCCGATTCAACAAACTCCAATGGATCCTGGCAGGGGACTTCAACATCATCATGTCACTTGCGGAGAAAAAAGGAGGTACAAGAAGATTGGATAGGGATGCAACAGAATTCTCAAAGTTCATAGACACAACAGAGATGGTAGACCTCAAAACTAATAATGGCCAGTTCACCTGGAACAATAAACGGATGAACCAGTATCAGGTAGTAACAAGACTCGACAGATTCCTAGTATCAGAGTCAATCATTATGCATGGGCTAACCTTAGATTGCAAAATCCTCCCCTGGGGGGATCGGATCACTAGCCAATGAAACTAGAAGCAGGCTTCCAAACCACACCAAAGAATAGACTCTTCAGATTTGAGAAATTATGGATTGAACACTCGACTTTCAAGGAAAGAATCAAACAGTGGTGGTGGAAGGAGCAACTAGAGAAAGGGAAAAGGATGTTCAAACTCTATAAGAAACTAAAGTATATCAAATATAGGCTCAAGGAGTGGAATCCTGACAATTTTGGGAACATAAAGCAAGAGAGAAACAATATAGAGGAAAAAATGAAAAAACTCCAGGAAACCTGCATTTCAGAGGGCTATATGGAGGAATAGAAAAATGAAGAGATCCAGATGACCCAGGAATGGGAAGCTCGATGCCAGCAGGAAGAAACACTTTGGCGAAAAAAGTCCAGTATCAGACGGCTAAAGGAAGGAGAACAAAACACCAAGTTTTTTCATAGAACAACCATGGATAGAAGAGCCCATAAAAAGATCCTAAAGATTAAGGACCAGGACGGATTAGAGCGAGAGTCACATAAGGAGATCGAAACTAATATGGTAAACCACTTCCATGGGATAGCCTAGGAACCCAACCATGACAGAACGAAGGCCATACAAAGGATAATCCAACATATCCCTCGCCTGGTCACTGAGGAACAAAATAAAAACCTGAACAAACCCATTGCGGAGGAGGAAATTGACCAAGTACTCAAGGAAATGCCCAACGGGAAAGCTCCAGGTCCAGATGGTTTCACAGTGGAGTTTTTCAAAGCCTGTTGGGAAATTGTCAAACATGACATTTATAGGGTAGTGGAAGACTCTAGAAGGTCAACCTCCATTCTAAAAGCGCTAAATGCTACAATGATTACACTAATCCCCAAAGAAAATGAAGCCAAAACCCCTGATCGTTACAGACCTATAGCAATGTGCAATGTGGTTTATAAGATAATCTCCAAAGTTATAGAAAATAGATTGAAACCCCTCCTATCCACACTGGTCTCACAAGAACATCCAGACTTCATGGAAGGAAGACAAATAATGGACAATATTATCCATGCCCATGAGTTGATCCACACCTTGAAGCTTCAGAAGAGAGGGGGAATGATAATACAACTAGACCTAGAAAAATCTTATGACAAAATTAGCTGGCACTATATGGTCAAGACCTTGGAAGCCTTTGGTTTCACCCAACACTGGATCAACTGGATAGCCAACCTAGTTTCCACAACAAGCCACTCACTGCTAATAAATGGAGCCCCTACCAAACCTTTCTGGTCCACGAGAGGCATCAAATAAGGAGACCCGTTGTCCCCCTTCCTTTTCATTATGATGATGGAAGGTCTTAGTCGAAGCATTAAAAGCGCAACTGTAACAGGGGAAATAACATGTATCAAACCTTTCAAAAATTGCCCTACTTCCATGCACCAATAGTTTGTGAATGACACCTTACTTCATGGCATACCCATGGTCAAGGAAGAAAAATCCTACAAACAAATCCTAGAAGAGTTTGGCGAAGCCTCGGGTGCAGAGATAAATCATTCCAAATCTATGATCTTCTTCTTCAATACCAACCCCGCAATCCAAAGGAATTTGGCCAGCATTCTAGGCTTTGAACATAAAGCACTCCCAACTAAGTACTTGGGAATACCCTTGACAGGCAAAGCTTACAAAATGTCCACTTGGGAAGGAATAATCAACAAATTACAAGAGCGGGTGAAAAACTAGACGTACAGATCCCGCAACCTAGCTGGAAGACTTATTTTGACCAAGGCTATTTTGCAAGCAATTCCAACCTTTATGATGTCCGTTTTCCCAACCCCCAAGGGGATATTACAAAAAATAAGAACCATCCAAAGGGACTTCCTGTGGCGAGGAGCGGAAACAAGGAAAAAATGGGCCCTAGTGGCTTGGGAGAAGGTCTGTAAACCAAAAAGCAAAGGAGGTCTGGGGCTACAAGACCCGCAAGTGACCAATGATGCCTACGGGGCGAAACTCTAGTGGCGTGGGGTCAAAGAAACTACTACACCATGGGTAAACCTGTGGAAGGCAAAGTATGCCCCAGACATAAGCGACTAAGATAGAATCTGCTTTAGAAGCACCATGGAAGGTTCAACCATCTGGAACCTAGCCTGGCATAACAAAGCCTGGATTTAGACATACAGATTTTAGGAAGTAAGGAATGACAGAACAACCAGATTTTGGGAGGATGCCTGGCAACAAGAACCCATAATGGAGAAACCAGACAGGGAGGCACTCCAACATGAGTTGATTGCGCAAGGTAGAACTAGAGTCTATCATTACTGGAAACAAGAAATAGATCACAACAAATGGAGAATTTGGGACACTCTCACCCCACAGAATAGAGCCCAAACCGCAACAATAGTAAAAGAGGTGGAGGAGGAATTGGGGAGACAAAAAATTACAGTCATGGAAGGAAATGACTAGCTGATATGGGGACAAAAAGACGACGAGGAATTCAATCTAAAATAATTCTGACACTATATCGTGGAATAGGACCAAGAAGACCTGATGCAACAATGGAATAAGCTTTGGAACGACCCCCATTGGCCAAAAATAAAATTTTTCCAATGGTTAATACTCCATAATCGAATTCTAACTTGGGAAAACCTAAGGAAAAGAGGATTCATAGGTCCTTCCAGATGTCACCTCTGTCATGCCAAGGAAGAAACAACAAACCATCTCCTTGACAAATGCACCTACACAACAGAAATCTGGGACTAGGCAGCAGGTATCTTCCGATAGTCAAATAGGATCCGAGGTAACATCGCTGCAACTATCAATATCTGGAAAAAGAACTACAGTGAAAATGAAGAGGTGAACCTCTGTTGGACCCTCATTCAGGGAATGATCATATGGGCAATATGGAAGGAAAGGAACCGACCCATCTTCAGGAACCAAAGCTGGCCGGAAGGGAAGATCAAGGAAACAATAATCTCCATGACAAAAGAAATGGTACAGAGTCGCAACTGTTAGAAAGGAAGAGTGCAAATCATAGACCAGGACTCCCGAATTCTAGAATCCTTCCACCTGAAAGACAGACACAACCCCAATCATGTAAGATGACCACCACAACTACAAGTAGGTGAGTGCAACTAGAAACCACCACCAGTAGGATCCCTCAAGATGACTTTCGACTGGGCGTCGAAAGGTAACCCATGACAGATAGGAATGGGAGGAGTAATCAGGGACAGTAAAGGAAATATCATCCGGTTGTACGCTGAGATTTTGGGAAACTCAACCAACAACGCCACGGAATTCGGAGCCCTAGAGACAGGCCTCGAGATTATAAGCTGGGAAGGGATGAAAAACATCATAATGGAAGGAGACTCCACATTGGTTATCAACACAGTAAGGAGACTCCAAAACGGTACCGGAGTGGGCAAAATTCAGAGGCATTGGCACTTGGCACAGTCCCTACAAAAAATTCAGGAGCACTTGCAGACGGGGATCACAGTGGAGTTGCATTGGGTACAGAGGTCAACAAATGAATTGGCGGACATAATCGCTAATGATGGGGTCAACAAGGAAGGACCAGAACTGGACACTATTTGGAGTAACATCCCGAATGGTCAGTTCCGAACAGACTGCATCCAACTAGTGGCAAAAGACTGTGACGACAGTCGAAGTACGAACGACCACATCGAGGATGGAGGCGTAGAAATAAATGAAGGGCACATAGGATCTAGACCGAATCTGATAGCCCACCACCCAAACATGAGTTACAATGCAGATCCAGGTCACACAACAAGAGGAGGTATGACACCACGGTCCTATCAATAGGAAGAAGTATAGTGGTTGTCTGTGGGAAAGCAGAAAAGTTAATCAACAGGTGGCAAAGGACTAAGGACAAAAGGGTTTCCAATGGCCGAGTATGGGTACACCTCACCCAAGTACAGATACGGGGAGTGGTAATGATTGTCATACAATGTGCAAGGAAAAGGATTGGCATAGAGGTGACGACAGGGCTCCCAAGAGAACACACTCTGAAATAGTGAAAAAGGACCAGAAGGTACACCTTTATGAGCGGCCCATGATTGTTGGGACGAGCCCACAGCCGGGGAAATCCCATAAAAGAAGAAACACCAGGAATAGCCACAGACCAAAGAGAAGCAATTACAGAGCCCATCTTACATACCAGGAAGGGGCGAATAGGAACAAGAGAAGAACCCAAGACAAAAACCACCACAAGCAAGCCGAGATGGTAAGAATGAAGAAAAACCATAGTAAGAGAGGCCCCTAAGTAAAAAAACCTCCGACAAGCACCCGAAGGATTACAAGGATGGAGCAAGCGGCCAGAGAAGCCAAGGGTACCTTTCTCACATAGGTCGATCCAAAGGGAAAAGCGATCATCAATAAGTGGGAGAGAGAAATCAACACCACACGCAAGAGCAAAGCCTGAATAGAACTAATTTAAGAAGCAGATGGGATAAGGGACCTAGGGGCTATGCAGCCCAGAACAACGCTCTACCACAAAACGGTGGAGGAGGCCTGGCAAACAAAAATGTTGATAGGCAAGATGAACACTATCCGGAAAGAGACCAGCAGGGAGGCTATCAGGGACCACAAGAAGGTGCTCACAGAAATTCTCAGTCGCCTCAACAACCTGGAGGCCAGTGCAAAAAGACTAGCTGAGGACTAGAGGAGCCAAAAGAAAAAAATGTAACGAATGGTAGGCTAATTCCACCTTTACTTACGTTATGTCCACCACATGGAAATAATTCTAGTAGAACGAAGCGGAACACCAGCTTGTATCAGGAAGACGCGCACGGTGGAGCAGAGGAAGGAGAACGAGGCAAGAAATGATGGTGACTTAAGACATCCCATCATCCTAGCAAGTTGTTTTCAGTATAGGAGCTATTCCTATTTTTTTGGTTATGTTTTTATGTATATGTTATGGTTTAGTCTTTCAAACTGGTTTCTGGAGGACTGGGTCGGTTTCCCATGGTGGCGGCCCAACCCTCCCCTTGCTATCTCAGACAACACAACTCCGGGATCTCTAATCTGGTTTCTTTTTTAGTGGATCAAGAGATTCCCCTTGTCTTTTTTGTATCATAACTTCTTTCAGTAATACAAGATTTCACACTCACTTACAATCTCTCTCTATATGAATTGATATTTAATGTATAAATGTCCAAAACATATAAAAAAATTATACTTATGACATTTTCTCTATGAAAAGGTTTATATTGCATTTTTATGCAAATAAGAGATAATAAAAATAGATTTATTTTTTGAAAGATTAAAATTATGTATTATTTTCCATTTTTTATATAATAATTTACTTTTAATTTTATAATGTGATACTTAAATTATATTAACCTTCATATTCTTCTTATAAAATTTAAATATAGTATAGATATATTTAACCTTTTATTATTTATCATCGGAAAATATATTATTTTGTTAAAATTTAAAACTCTTTTGTTAAGATGATATATTTTATTATAATTTAGTTGTTAATTGATATTAAGAAAATCTATTATTAATTATTATTTATAACTAAAATTGAAATAATTAACTGATTGAAAAAAGTATTAATTTTAATACTCTTTCCTTTAAACAATATCTTAAAAAAAATCAATTTCCAAAATTTTCATCCCTAATTTACAACAATAAAATTATATACTCTTTCAAATAATATTTAATTTTAATTTTATTTCAAAATGATATATTCACCTCTTGACTCTCTTATAATTTAATCCTATATTAAAATTTAAATCTACTATAAATATATTTAATTTTTTCATAATTAAAAAAAATAAATAAAACCCAATTAAAAATATTCATAATCTTACATATAATAATCAATTAAAATATTGAAATTTAAATCCACCATAGATATATTTTATTTTTTCATAATTAAAAAAAAATAAAAACCAATAAAAAATATTCATAATCTTACATATAGTAATCAATAATAATCAATTAAAAACATACTGAAAGATTAAATGTTATTAAATAGCACAACCACAAATTTGTGGGTGAACGCAAAAAGGACGGCTTGCAAAACTTGAACTGTTCGGAAAGAGAAATGATCCAGAAGTGGATGGAAGGAGTCGGAAGGAGTTGGCTGGAAGGAAGCACTGTGTCCAGAACATGGCAGGGTTAGCTTGGCCTAGAAAATGAAACCCTAATCACTCATATGTGACAATCAACTAGCCACCATAGTAAATTTTAAATATGATTAAGTAAAATTAAAAAAATAAACATGTAAAGTGATGTCTTTATAATAGTGAGGAAGTTAGTGGTTGAAATCTCAACCATTGATTTATTGGGACTACTAAGAATATTCCATCAATATTTAATCTTGTCCATACAAAACTGATTAAGCACTAAAAACCTATTAAATGTGCCCATAATCAATAAGTGTAAACCTTTCGACATAAAAATGCTGTCCATCATATAAAAAACCATGCATATCACAAGGTGAAAGTGTGGTGTATAGTCGAGATGCACAACCAAGGATGGGGTAAATTGTCAAATTTGAGAAACTGTTTCATTTTGAAATTTCAATCTACCGCACAACATACAGAGTTAACCTGCTCCACCGCACCCTCTGGATAGAGGGTCAATCACTTTCTTTTGTTTTTGCTTATTTATTGATATGATATATTCATACCAATCATGGATGAAAAGAGCATGTCGCTATTATAACTTTACCAATTCAGTTCAATCAATGACAAACTATGGTCTTATCTACGAATAAAATTCGTATCGATTCATTTAATTTGTCAATCAAGTCTTTTATTTCAATGCTTATTAATTTCACTCATTCCAAAGTTTGACCTAGTGCTGTTTATCCCACGCCCGACCTCTTTCCCTCCTCGTCTCCGACAGAATAGTTGCCCATTTACTACCTGCACAGACAGATGCAGACATCCACGGTCATTTATTTCACTTTCATCATTTTATGTCACGCAACGGAAGTTAATCTCTAACCTTCAAGCGGCTTCCATCGACAGATATATTACACTCCTCGTGATATATTCGAACGTTTTCTGTTAATCACCGGTAACGTCCACCATGATCACGAGCTTAGTCTCTCTCTGTTTAATACTTATCCGACTCGTCATATATTCGAACGTTTGCCGATCATCACTGATAACAGTCACCATGATCACAAGCTCAGTCTCACTCTGTTTAATACCTTATCCCTCCATGCTGATCACGAGATTTCAAATTTCCATGGCGCCTAATTCTGGAACTCTAATCATATAAAGTCACATAAGCTGAGCACAAGATCGTGAAAAAAATGCATGAGAGCTACGAAGATTCTTCATCATGAGCGAGCTGTGGAGCAGATTTGTCTGTTAATATTTCTAGCATCCATGGAGGCCAGCATGATCAGAGGCAGTAAAGTTGAGTGCGTCCAGACGTATATAGTCCACCTCAGCGA
>ML786216.1:151113-172773 GCA_009831015.1 Picea engelmannii | reverse complement strand
TCACTAACCATATTTTTGTCACCATTGGAAACACACTTGTAAACCATTTTTTCCACCAAATGCACACATGTTTCCTTTGGAGATATTTTTTTGGAAACCCATTGATATTGTATACCATTTTTGAAACACTAAATATGATTTCCAATAGTATCATAGATTTATAGCCAATTTGAACATTTCAAACTTATCGTGTCTCATTAATAACCCATCCTTCATTACCCAACTTGGCCAGCCATGCTTACCAAGTTTTCCTTAGGTATTCATAATTTTTAAGGTTGGTTTAGAAGGACCCCTCAAACTAAGATGACGACCTTTCATATTTAATGAAACATTATAGGTGTCAGGGGTTGGTGTTAGAGTTTAGGGATGAGAACGTTATGAGTTTTGGGTGATCTTTGTAGTTATAAGTCATAACGTGGATATTAGTTAAGGTTTATGGTTAGGAGCTAAGGAGTTTAGGTTTCATATTTGTTAGGGTTTATGGTTTAAGTATCAGGGGTGATGGACATTGAGGTTCAAAATGGGTATGGATTATAAGGTTTATTGATTATGGTTTATAGTTTTTATGAGTATGCAAATTGTTGAGTTCAAGTGAGATTGAATCATAAGCAACATACTAACATTAATAAATTGAGATCAAAGAAAACATGCTCCCCTTGATATGTTGCAATATTTTTAGCGGGTATCAGATATTCAATCAATACAAAGCTCCCCCTAATAGGATGGACTCTCTTAGGTGTGAGATGGGATGACACCTAGCTTCTGTCGGAGATATTCAAATGGTGTCTTGGCTAGGGGTTTAGTAAAGATGTCTACAATATGTTCTGTGGTTGGAATGTAATGGACCTGAACAACTTGATTGGTGACCTACTCTCTCAGAAAGTGTTATTTTATGGGAATATGCTTGGTCTTGGAGTGGAGTATAGGATTCTTAGACACACTGATGGAACTAGTGTTATCACAATGAATTGGGATCGGTGCTGCGTATTTTACCTCCAAGTCTGCAAGTGTCTGAATCATCCATAATACCTGAGTGCGACAGGTAGAAACAACAATGTACTCTGCCTCTGTAGTCGATAAAGAAATGGAACTTTGCTTTTTACTAAGCCATGCTACTAATGAGTCACCCAGGAAGAATGCTCCTCCACTGGTGCTTTTTCTCTCATCAACACAGTTTTCCCAATCTGCATCTGAATAAGCAGTTAACTGAAAATTCTGATTTATGGGATACCACAGACCATAAGTCATTGTTTCTTTCAAATACCTGAATATCCTTTTGATAGCTAGCAAATGACTTTGTTTAGGTGTAGACTAATATCTTCCTACCATTCCAACAACATGCATTATGTCTGGGCAAGATGCTGTGATGTACAACAGGCTGCCTATCATTGACCTATATTAACTTTGATCAACATCAGGTGAGTCATCATCCTTGCTTAATTTGCATCCAGTTACCATAGGTGTGCCCACAGGTTTAGAATCTTCCATTTGAAACCTTTTCAACATTTCTCTTAGATTTTTTTCTTGAGAAATGAACATCCCTTCAGACCTCTGAGTAATTTGCAGACCAAGAAAAAATGACAGTTCACCTATCATAGACATTTCAAACTCAGACTCCATGGCAGAAGAAAACCATTTTACCAATGAATCCTTATTACATCCGAAGATGATGTCATCTACATAGACCAACACAATGAGAAAATCATCACCCTCTGTTTTGATATATAGATTGTTTTCAATTGTTCCTCTCTTGAACCCTTTGTCTTTGAGATAGGTATCCAGTCTGTGATACCAGGCACGAGGAGCTTGTTTTAACCCATATAAAGATTTCTTCAGCTTGCATACTAAGTCAGGGTTATCAGACAGTTTGAAACCCTCTGGTTGTTCCATATAGACTTCTTCATTTAAATCTCCATTTAGAAAAGCTGACTTGACATCCATTTGATAGACTTTAAACCTTTTGTGACAAGCATAGGCAAGAAATATTCCAATAGATTCTAACCTTTCTACGGGCGCAAATGTTTCATCAAAATCTAGTCCTTCTATTTGAGCATAGTCTTTACAGACCAATCTTTCTTTGTTCCTAACAACTTGTCCCTGCTCATTCAACTTATTCTAAAAGATCCATTTGGAACCAATGATATTTTTACCTTCTCGTCTATGAACCATCTCCCACGTATTGTTTTTCTCAATCTGATCAAGTTCATCATTCATTGCTTTAACCCAAAGGTCATCTTTGCTAGCTTCTTTAAAGTTCTTGGGTTCCAGCATGGATATGAAAGCTATATGTGATTGTTTGGTGTTTTTGATTAGATTTCTCCTGGTTTGTACACCTTTGTATTTTTCACCAATTATCTGACTTGCAGGATGGTTCTTTTGAGTGATTATGGAAGAGGAATTTGAAGTTGTTTGTTGATTTGAGTCTGTCTGAGTATCTGTGTCTTCATCTGATTCAGAGACTTCGTTTTTTGATTCTTGGACCTATTCATCTTCATCTTTAGTTGTGTCTTCTGTAGAAGACTCATTACTGTACACCTCTCTTGCTGGGATTCCCTCATCAACTTTTACGTCAATACAATCAATCATTTTATGCAGCCTCTTATTATAGCATCTGTATCCTTTTTTTTGTAGCATACCCTAAGAATATACCTTCATCAGCCCTGTCATCATATTTGTCAAGGTTCTCATCATTATTCTTTATGTAACATTTACTCCCAAAGACTTTGAAGTGTTTAATTGAAGCAGGTCTCCCATACCACAGTTCATAAGGTATCTTGTCACTTTGTGGTCTGAGGTGGGCTTTGTTAAGGACATGGACTGTTGTGTGTATTGCTTCTACCCAGTAGGTTTGACCAATGTTCTTCTCATTCATCATTGACTTGGCCATTTCCTGCATTGTTCTGTTTTGCCTCTCAACTACTCCATTTTGTTGTGGAGTTCTTGGGATGGTGTATTCTCTCTTGATCCCATGCTTATCACATAATTCCTTGAAGTCACTTGACATAAACTCTCTTCCTCGGTCTGATCTTACTGCCTTTAACCTCTTGCCTGTTTGAGTCTTAGTTAAAGCCTTAAATATTTTAAACTTCTCAAAATCTTCAACTTTTTCCTTGAGAAAGACAACCCAAGTAAGTCTGGAGTAATCATCAATAATTAGCATGAAGTAGTTTTCTTTCCCTGTGTCTTCCTATATTGATGGTCCACATAAATCCATATGAACTAGTTGGAGTGGTTTCTCTGTTGAAGTAAAGCTCTTGGACTTAAACTGTGTCCTGGTTTGCTTTCCTACTTAGCAAGGTTTACACATTGAATCTTGGGGATTTGATATTCTCGGAAGATCTTTTACTGCCTTGAGATTTTCGAGTTTGATCAAGTGGTCAAAGTTTAGATGTCCAAGTCTCCTATGCCATAACCAACTTTCATCATGTTTTCTTAGATGACACTCTTCTCTATTTTCTTTCAACAGATATACATTATTTTTTGTCCTTATGCCTTTGGCCACCACTTGTCCTGAGTTTACAGACTTTATCTTGCAGTCCTTGGATGTGAACACCAATTCACATTGTCTGTCACACATTTGACTTACACTGAGCAGATTATGTTTCATCCCATCTACAAGTAGAACATCTTGGGCTTTTCCTTTTCCATTACTTAAACTCACCATCCCTTTACCCTTTATTTTACCTGGAGCATCATTTCCAAAGGTTACGTTTCCTGATCTGCTTTCACTTAGAGATAGAAACTTACCTTTGTCTCCCGTCATATGTTTGGAGCATCCACTGTCTATATACCAAGGGTTCATTTTTCTTTGAGCTGACAACACTAATCCACACTTGTCAATTTCTTTCTTCTTCCACACCTTAACATTTTCAGTAGGGGAATTCAAATCTGGTTCATAGTTCCTTAATCGTCAGTCAACATATTTATGTCCATAGTTATGACAGATGTAGCATTCAATATCATTGTTCAATACGTCAAAATTATTGTTGCAACGTTGTCTACTTATTGACTGTTGATTATTTCTTGACCTCCTTAATTGCATGTCTCTATACTTAATTTGGTAATTTGCAATATGTGAAGGTTTGTTACTTGGTTGTATCATTCTTTGTTGTGGCAAGTATTTATTCCTTTGAAATCTTAATTGCTCATGTCTAAGTCTTAAGGAACAATTTACAACTTTGTGACCAAAGTTAGAATAGTAGAAGTAGTAGCCGTAGAAAAATTCTTTGTACTTGGAAAATGGTTGTCTTCTTTGAGCAAATCGATTTCTTCCATGCTTATGACATCTTTCAGCAGGGAGCACACTATTTATTTGTTCTACAGATTCAATCTTGACACATATTTCTTTACTCGTCCTGGGCGGCTGGTTGTCTTCCTTTGTTTCTGCAGGTTTGTTGTTTTCATTGGTTGTAGATTTGACAAACTTGATGGGTTCTTCGTTTCTTGGCTTACCACTACTTGATCCCTCTTCATAACCCAAACCAGTTTTCATCTTTGGATTCCTTCGCTGATTCAGAATGGTAGCTAATCCTTATGAGCCTTTGATACTTGATAGGTTCTGATTATACACGGCTTGAAACTTCTCCATCTCTTTCCTAGTTTTCACTACTTCTTGTTCTAAGGCTTCACATCTTGTCTTCTTTTTTGATAACTGTCGTTTTAGAATGTCTTCTATTTTCTTTGCCTCTTATAATTCCACTTTTAGTAGGACAAGATCTCCATCAGGTTCTTTACTGTATCAACAATTGTCTTTTCTTTTTGTTCTTAATTCTTAGTCTGTCAATCTCTTCCAGTGCACTGATCAGTTCTCCTTCCATGTCAACCACAACCTCTTCTTCATTAGCATCACTTCATGTGATTTTATTATCATAATCCTCTTTGGACATAAGTATGAATTCATTTAGTTCATCTTTAATAGAGGAGTCATTGTCTTCATCATCTGAAGGATCATCATCATTGTTTACGCAAAGACTTTTCTTCTTAAAGTTATTCTCTTTAAATAAATTTTTGTGTTTGTGCTTCTCCTCATCATCACATGCCTGATCCTTTCTTTTGTGGGGACATTTATTTGCAAAATGACCTATCCTACCACAGTTGAAACATTTGATAGGCAGTTTACCTTTGTATTTGCCTGATCCCTTCTTCAGTCTCTTCACAAATTTTGCTTCAATTTCATCGGGCTCAGAATCCTCATTCTTGTCTGCCTTAAATGATGCTTCTATGGAGGTGGGTTTATCTTTAATTATTCTCATTTCATATGCAGTTAATGTTCCTAGAAGTTGATCAAACTCCAAATTTTTTAGATCATTAAGTTCTTCTATAGCAGAGACCTTCATATTGAACCTATCTGGGAGACATCTCAAGATTTTTTGAACTAAAGAAGGTTCCTCAAATTTTTCACCAAGTGCTTTCATTGCATTTACCATTTATTCTACTCTCAGAAAGTATTTTCCAATAGTTTCATCTTCTTTCATCTTCAACTGTTCAAACTGTATTCTGTAGGTTTGAAGCTTGACGTCCTTTACCTTCTCATTACATTCATAACTGCTAATGAGTTTGTACCACATTTCTTTGGCAGTTCCTAGGTGCATAACTTTTATGAATTCTGCTTTTGCAAGCCCATAGCATTCATAGCCTTAGCGTTGAAGCTAAATTCTAGCTTGTCATCCTTATTAGCTAGTACAACTGGCTTTACATAACCAATATCTACCACATCCCAGACATCTGCACCTAAAGCCATTATGTAGGTTCTCATTCTAACTTTCCAGAAGGCAAAGTTTGTTCCATTGAACAAAGGGGCCTTATTGTTTGAATTTCCTTCATGGATTGACATGTTTAAGCTCTAGGATCTACCCTTAGGTAAAAGGGGCCGGCTTTGATACCAATTGTTGGACAACTGAGAGGGGGGAGGGGGGGTGAATCAGTTGTAACCTTGCTTAAACAATTATACTTATGTTAAACTCTTTACAAATCACTCAATGACAATCATAATAATGTAGGGAAGTAAGCAATAGACCATTCAACATCATTCACACATATGAGATACACAGAGACAGATATTTCCCGAGGAAATCCATAAAGGGTAAAAACTCTTCTTCTTTATATGACAAGTAATTTGTACATTCTTTACATTATCATACATATGAGCACCAACTCAAAATGAGGCTACAACCTCTGTTTTGTAAGATGCTACTTGCGGAGAGCACCAACTAGAAGGAAGCACCAAATCCCTGGTTTCTCTAGCACCCACTAGAAGGAAGCACCAACTCCCTAAGTGTTCCAGCACCAACTAGATGGAAGCACCAACTTCCAATCACACAGGCACCAACCTGTATAACAGAGAACAACAGTTCGCCGTTGCACCACCCTTCCACCCCGATTTCTCTGGCTGCAACCAGATGGAAGCTACAAATCTCTTTGTTCAAACACCCACTTGAACCTCTGAGGAAAACAATCCTCCCTAGCACCTCCCTACCACCCTGAAATATAAATCTTTGCTATTATGACTTATTACAGTGATATAAAGTTCTTCAATGGGTTACCGATCTCATCACTATTTTGCTACACTGCGCTACTATGTCTGCATCAGTGTCTTCTGCACACTCCTTGCGATATTTGTTCTTTTTCCTTTTATGCTCTCTGCGCCATGTCCCTTCAATGCACCATTACCCTTCTGTACATTTCTGTTGTTGTGCTCTGCCTCCTTCTTCACACCTCAATCACACCCAACAACCCCCCATTTCTTCTTTGTTCAACATTCTTATAGTCTCTATGCACTTTGTGCATGCAATCTTCTACGTGCTCTTGCATCCTCTCCGCTTCCAATATCCTCCACATCGGGGTGTTTTCTTCACTTCACTCTTCCACATCTATCCTATCTCTTGTGTGCCACGTTGTATCTCTCTGTTCTACATATGATGCTCATTGTGAGTGTTATGCATGATCATCATGGTAACTCTTCATCTTCTCCGACGGTTTTTCCCACACATCCATCATCACTGGGTGTTATATCGAGATTCCTTAGCTTCTCTGGTAGTTGAGATTCTTCGTCTTCTCTGTCATATACGATCTCATCCTCTGGTAGAAACCATCATTTGTTTCTAGCAGTTACACTGTGAAGTGCAAAAGTAGACCTCCGATCTTATTCAAATTCATCTGCACTGTTGAATTGACTTCATTGAATCTTGCGTTCATTTTTCCATTTCACACTTCGGTATTTCAGGATCCCCGAGGCATGACATCTCGACTCTCCAAGTTGCGATCTCTGAAACTTCGAAAAAAGGAGCTTTCCGCTTCAAGCTTTTCTCTACAGCTCTTTGACCATGTGACTATGAGAGGTGATCGAGCGCTTATCCATATAGTGCTTTCTCTATTTCTCTTTTCGACACTTCAGTGTTCCTGTGGCGATGAGTTCTTGATACTCCATGTCCCGGTATCCGAAGCTCACAAATGGAGTTTGGTTGCACTAGCTTTGATCATTTCAACATTTTGCATTTCATCATTTCAACAATTTGGCAATTCTGTTGTGAGGCTTCTTGACTCTCCAAGTCACGATCTTCAAAACTCTGAAAAAGGAGCTTGCCGCTTTAAGCTCTCTTCTATAGTTCTTCGACGATGTGACCACCGAAATATGACCACTCTCCAATCACACAAGCGCTTCGATCTCCAAATCAACGGTCCTCGATCCGTGGTGATCGGACGACTATCCTCTGCCCCGAGACTTCAGCCTTTGGGACTTTGGGGGAGTGATGGAGTTAAAACTCCCATAGTGAGGTCAGTCTTGCATCACTCGATGATGTGTCATGACTGGAGTGGTTGTCATGTGTCACTTAGAGTTGTGATTTCTAGTGGCCTGAAATGCCAAATCAACTTGATACTTATCGTTTCTTAATCATGCCACATGTCATAGTCTTCCACCTATCCTTTTTGACATGGTCTGCCACATTCTCCTCCTAGATCTATCGGCTCTGATCACTTCGTGATTTCGGCATTCTTGATGTGAATGTTCTCGACACTTCCAAGTCCCGATCTACGAAACTCCGAAATGAAGTCAGATAAGATTTTTGGCTTTTCTCACTTCACAACTCCGGGACTCCTGTGATGAGGAGTCTCAACACTTGACTCCTCCATCTCCCGGTATCCGAAACAATCTCCTACTTTCGGGATTTCGACATTTCACATTTCGCGATACTGGGACTCCTGTGGTGAAGTGTTTTGACACTTCAACTCCCGGTATCCATAACTGTCTCCTCCTTTTGGGATTTCAGCGTTTCGCATTTCGCGATTTCAGGACTCCTGTGGTGAAGTGTTTTGACACTTCAACTCCTGGTATCCGGAACTGTCTCCTGCTTTTGGGATTTTGGCGTTTCACATTTTGCGATTCCGGGACTTGTCATGAGTGTCCTTGACACCTCCACCTCCCTTTATCCGAAACTCTGAAATGGATTCAGATCAATTTATCCATGATCTTCCTTGCCTACCTGCACCTCTGCACTTATCCGCCTGAGCTTACGTTGTCCCTGTTTTGCCATCGCTGCATACTCTGAACTTTCCATCAATGAAAAGCACATCTGCTTGAAAACATGCCAACATATATATATACTTTCTTCATTGTTTGGGCCAAAGGGCTGGTAGGAGTTTTAAATCGTGTGTTGCATACACATAATTGTAATTGCTTAATCTATATCGTTCACGACAGTTTTGCATGTATACTCTGGAATAATTATCTTCGAATTTTACCTCTGCATTATCTTATAACAGAACAATGACTTACTTATATTACTATAGTAAGATATGAGGAGTTCCAGACTCTTCGTTTGAGTTATTTCTTATTTGAGAGGTAGTTGATTTTCTTATTGGTAGAGTTTGTATGTCTAAAATGATTGACAAAAATCTCTGTATAAATGAGTTTTCTATTGCTGTCAATAAATCTTCTTTAATAAATCTATACATAGTACTACCACATCTGTATCTATGTGCACTATATATATATATGAGTCTACAAGAATATATGTACAAACCTACTCAATCCGAATACTCATAGATAGATCTGTCTGATATTGCGATTACAAAAATAAACTTTTGCCTATAGACAAATTTATACTTTCAAATTCACTTTCATGGAATAAATCTGTCTCAAGTTTTTAATTCAGGAGGGGCAATCCCATAATTTAGTCCTTGATTATAAAACTTCATACACTGAACATATATCATCTATGGAAGTCATCTCAACTTAGTACAGTTAGATACATTACAACAGGTAGACATAATCATTCACACAGTTACATTGCAACAAATAGATATAATCATTCACACGGAGAAGGAAAGGTTTACATATCTAGAATAGTTCGCGGGAAGACAAAGAGAGTAGCCACGTTCCTCCCAACCATAGAATAGGGAAACCAAAAATCACTTGCCCGATTCACCCCCTAGCCTGATCATGAATCCATGAGGGCGAACTTGGAAGACTCCTCCTTAGTACTATCCTTCCATTCTATCAGATTCCTCTTGCCTCACACTCACTCAGTAGTGTTCATAACAGCAAGGGAAAATCAATAATATTTTTCCCGACATACTTGGCAACGTCCTGCCTCCTCACATATGCTATTTATCCATCATATATTTTTTTCTAGGTCTTTTTTTTCCTCCCTTGGGAATTTTTGCAGCTTTCTAAATCCCTGATTTTTAGGGGTTGCCAATGGCCAAATCTCTGATTTTTCACTTGTAACAATCATCCCAGAGGTAGTTCCAACATGTTCCCCACTCATGGAGTCATGGTTAGCTGAATTTAACATGGCTATTCCATTTGTCCTCCTGCAATCAATATAAAATATTCTGTTTTCATACAAGTGTCCTAGTCAAATAGTTAGTTGGGTCAAATCATGTCTCTACCCAACAGTCATAATAATTAATTACAATTATCAAATTCGAAATTCGAAATTTCCATAAATGGGAAAAAATTTCCAAATTCGAATTTATTAAAAACGAAATAATTTTCCAACAAATTTAAATTTCCAAAAATACTTTATTTTTGGGGATGTCACATCCTTTCCCCCTTCAGTAAAACATTGTCCTCAGTGTTCGTTCCTTTCTTGGAACATGATTGGATGAGATTTTCGCAAATCTCCCTCCAACTCCCAATTGGCCTCCTAAGGACTAAAGTGCTTCCATTGCACCTTTACCTAAGCGATGGCTCTGTTTCAAAGTGTTATGTCTCTCCGGTCCAGAATGCGCAGGGGTTCCACTTGGAACTCGCCTTCGGGTTCCACTTGCACCAAGTTCCAATCAATCACATGAGTAGGGTCATGAATATATTTTTTCAACAAAGAAACATGAAAGACATTATGAATTCTTAGATTAGTTAGAAGTGCAAGTTGGTATGTTATGGGTCCAATTCGAGCTAGTATCTCGAAGGGCCCACAAAAACTGGGTGCCAACTTGGCACAGTTCCCTAAATTCAACGATCTTTTTCGGGCTTTGACCTTCAAATAAACATGGTCTCCCACTTGAAATTCCAAGTGTCTTCTTTTCTGATCTGCATAGCTCTTCTGTCTGTCCTGTGCTTCTTTCAAGTTCTGTTGTACGTTTCTTACCATGTTCTCCATTTCTTGGAGCATCTCTGGTCCAACCATGAGTCTGTCAGTCGGGTTATCCCCGCTAATTGGAGTCGTACACTTTTTGTCGTACATTACTTCAAAAGGGCTCAACTTAGTCGAAGTTCGGTACCCATTGTTATATGCAAATTCTACCAAGTGTAGGTAGCCTTCCCACTGGCTCGGTTTTGTTCTTACGTACATGCAGAGCATATCCTCTATGATTTGGTTTGTCCTTTCAGTCTGTCCATCCGTTTGTGGATGATAACTCATACTGAAATTCAAGTTAGTATTTAGCCCTACAAACGATTCCTTCCAAAAAGCGGAAGTAAATTTTACGTCTCTATCTGAAATCACCATTTTAGGAATACCATGCAGTCTAAAAATTTCTTTCATGAATATTTCGGCAATGTTTATAGCTTTAAAAGTAGACTTTACAGGAATAAAGTGTATAGACTTACTGAGTTTATCGATTACAACCATGATAGAATCATTATGTTTCTGAGTTTTAGGCAAACCTGTTATAAAGTCCAGCGATATGGTCTCCCATTTCCATTCTGGTACTGGAAATGGTTGTAATAGGCTGGCTGGATGTTGGTGCTCGGCCTTAACTTGCTGACAATCTTGGCACCTAGCCAAATACTCTGTTGTTTCACCCTTCATATTAGGCCAGTAAAATAGTTTTCTAAGTGCTGTTATTGTTTTCTGGTAACCTGGATGGCCAGAATATGGTTTCTTATGCACTTCATCCAAAACTATTAATTTTAACTCTGTTGAATATGGTATGTAAAGTCTATTTTTACATCGTAATAGTCCCTTCTTGTCGATACTTAGATCTGGTTTATTCGAGTTTGCGGTACTGTTTTGTAATTCTTCCATCATCTTAGTGTAATTTCTGTTGTTAATACTTGTCATCCTTATTCTTTGTTCCAGATCACTTTCTGCCCTGCTGATATTTATCTCAAATAACCCATGTACTCTTCTGCTTAAAGCATCTGCTACTTTATTTTCCTTACCCTTGATATGTCTGACCTCGAAGTCGAATTCGCTCAAGAAGGATAGCCATCTTGCTTGTCTTGCATTAAGATCTGGCTGGCTGAACATATATTTCACCCTGCTATTATCCGTCAACAGTAGAAATTTTTTGCCCATTATGTAGTGTTGCCACATTTTTAAGGCATGTATTACCGCTGCCAATTCTAAGTCATGAGTGACATAATTTCGCTCGTGTTCTTTTAGTTTCTGGGACTCATAACAAATAATGTGTCCTTCCTGAGTTAGGACACCACCTAGTCCTTCTTTACTTGCATCAAAACATACGGTGAAGTATTTATCTGGGTCTGCTACCTTCAATATCGGTGCAGTTGTCAATAATTCCTTCAACTTGTTAAAACTGTCTAAACACTTCTCTAACCAGTTAAACTTGGTCCCTTTCTTTTGTAATGACGTGATAGGGTAGGCTATCTTGGAAAACCCTTCTATAAATCTGCGGTAATATTCGGTGATTCCCAGGAATGACTGGATATCCGCTACATCCTTAGGTACCGGCCATTCCATAATGGCTTTTATCTTCTCCGGGTCTACGACAATGCCTTCTGCTGAAATTACATGTCCTAGATATTGTATTTCTTTATGATAAAAGTCACACTTTCAAATTTGGCGTACAGTTTGTGTTTCCTCAATGTTTGCAGAACTATACTTAAGTGTTCATCATGTTCTTCCTCCGTTTTTGAATAGACTAGAATATCGTCGATAAATACTACCACAAACTTGTCCAAGTACTGACTAAAAATACTGTTCATCAGGCACATAAACGTGGCTGGTGCGTTAGTGAGTCCGAAAGGTATGACTACGAATTCGTAGTGTCCATATCTTGTCCGAAACGTTTTTTTGCTTATGTCCTCATCTTTTATCCTAACTTGATGATAACCGGAACGTAAATCCAACTTTGAAAAGATCTTGGCCCCACCTACTTGATCGAACAGATCATTTATCCTTGGTAAGGGATATTTGCTCTTAATAGTCATTTTGTTCATTTGTCTATAATCGATACATAGTCTTAGAGTACCGTCTTTCTTTTTCACAAAGAGGACTGGTGCCCCCCATGGTGAAACACTCGGTTTGATATACTCTTTGTCCAATAATTCTTGTAATTGTATTTTTAATTCTGTCAGTTCTGGTAGACTCATTTGGTAAGGTGCTTTTGAGATAGGGGTTGAACCGGGTAGTAGGTCAATGGAGAAGTCTATTTCCCTTCTAGGATGTAATTCTGTTACCTCATCCACAAACATGTCTCTAAATTCCCGTAGGACAACAAAGTCTTCTAACTTTGGCTTATATTTTTTTCCTAACATATTCGTTACTTGGATGGCATAAACTTGACATCCCTTTCTCATACATTTCTTGAGTTGCATCACTGAAACTTATCTTATTGATATAGGTTTTGGTATACCTTGGGCTATTCTAGCAGTACCAAACTCGTCTTTATAGCTAAGTATCTTTCTATAACAATCTAGTACTGCTTGTTGTTGTTCCAACCAATCCATCCCGATAATCATATCGTAAGATCCTAGTGGTAGGATGTTCAGATTTGTTCTTATATTTTGACCATCTAAGCTGAACTCAAAATCAAAAATAAAGTCAACTACTTTCCTTTTAGTACCTATTGCTAGTTGTACAAGCCATGATTTTGTGTGTTTCAGTTTCTTAAGTTTATTCGACTCCACTACATCAGGAGTAATATAAATTAACGTAGCTCCAGGGTCAATTAAAACGGAAATTCGAGTGTTATTGATTTTACCTTCGATTTCTACCACCGAGGACTTGTGGTCAGCTTGTTGACCATCTATGGCTGCATTTATTCGATGTAGGCTTCTGCACACGTCTCCCACCGTCGAGGCTTCCTGCAAATTATGAACAACAGTTCTCTTTGCTAAAATTAAACGTGGACAATTCCTCCTTAGATGAGGCTCTCCACATTCCCAACACTTTAATGGCTCGTGGGAGCTGTCCCCAAACTTATTCGTTCCCAGGTTTATTGGTTTACCACTGCCTTGCGTATTCAGATGATTGGAGTGAAAATCCTTTCTCAGAAAACTTTTTGCTGCATTTCGATAAGGAGCTGACTGGTATCCCTTCTTTCGCTGGTTCATTCGGTCTTGTTTCTTATCCTTCCAGACTTTGGGAAACTCTACCCATTGTTTATACTGGTCATAGCACATTCATGCTTTCCTGAATACTTCACTCAAGGATTTGGGGTTGTCAAACTCAATTCTTTCCCTGTAGGACTGTGGTAGACAACTTAAGAAACGTTGGATTTTTACCTTATCCTCCCGGATGTACGGTACGAACCTTAGTAGTTCCAGAAATTTATTTATAAGGTCCTCCATCGTCATCTATCCAAGTCGTAACTTGTAAAATTATTTCGTCTTCCTTTCATAATAGCTTTCAGAAATGTATTGTTTCTTGAAATACTTCTTAAAGTTGGACCATTCCAACTATTTCTCGTTTAGGCCCTTGGCCAATTTCAGGTCTTGCCGCCAAATGTTGGCCTTCCCTTTTATATTGTAGATGGCTATTCTGACCTTCATGTTGCTGGAATATTTGTAGATCTGGAAGTATTTTTTGATGTCCAACAACCATGCCTCAACTTCTTCTCCTGTCCCAGATTCTCCATCAAAGGTAGCTGGTTTAATCTTTTTAAATTCTCCTTTAAGGTGGTCTACTTGTTTTCTTTTTGCTGTCTGGTTTAGTTTTGTCTTCAGCTGAAGGTGTTCCTTCAGACGAACTATCTTCTTTTTCTATTTCTGGCCCAGAGTTCTTGGAGGCCCTTTTGCTAACCTCTTCATCATGGTTATCGTCCTTTGGGATTTTCTTGGTCACCATACTACGCAACAAGACTTCATTTATCTCTTGTTGTTCCTGTTGTGCTTTCTTCAATTTTTCATTGTCGGCTTTGAGAATCTGCAGTTCAACAATAAGATTCCTCATTGTTTCCAACACCTCCGTGGGTGAGCTTCCGTTACTATTCTATCTTAGATCTCCAGGAGGTCTTTGCTGCGGATTTCCTTCCATCCTGATTTTTGCATCATCCTGAGCTGCCATAATTAACAAAAAATAGAAAGGGATTTTTGTTTGTAACCATAAGATTTATTAGTTTTACATAAATCAGAATATATACTAAGCAACTAATGTGGCCTTGTTCAGGCCTAGTGTTGTAACTTTTTCTTTGATACCATATGTAATGCAACTCTAATTACTGCAAAAAAAAATAAAATTATTTATTCTTTTCTTTATAGGCATGGACTCTAAATTCAAAGGTATATCTGGCTCAAATCTTGCTACAAGGGAGATTAAGCATTTCTTCTTCCACATTGAAACTTACCAAAGCTATTTTATAAGTGAAATTATAAAATTTATCTTCTCTTCGAATGACTCCTTGTAATCCTAACAGTATTTCATTATCCTAATCCCATAGGCTACACTCTTGTCCTGGTCAAACTGTACATATATACATACCAAAGAGTTTATATAACAACTTTGCCACAACATAATCATGCAACAATTTATATACCTATGTATATATATCTATGGCCGAATATATTGCGCTACCAAACGGTTAAGTAACATTCTATGTATAATCATACTATTATCAATCTTATTGCACCATAAACGTTTAAACAAAATTCCTACATCTATATAATCCATTTTCAAAGGTACCGCGTCAGCAAGGCCAACCGTGAGAGGAGTACTAAGAATGACCCTTAATAAATGTTGGTGTGGAAATTACGTTTTCTTTGGGCAAGGGTGGCAATGAATTTAATGCGCTCCTTTCCATCAACGTGGACATAGAACGCGTGAATGTCAGGCGTGGAAATAGTAATTACGAATCCAATTCTTACCTCACCCCTTTAGGGACAACCAACATCCTATTTGAGTAACGAACCCTAACCAAACTTAGAACCAAAAGACTAAAATGCCTGCCAATTCCATTTCGTGGATTTAGACAGGACTAACCTCAGATACGGTGAAGGAGGTATAATGACCCTTCTGCCAGAGAATTTACAACGTGTAAGAAACAACCTCTCGGGATTATCACGAGTTTAAAGTGTCCCTCCAGAATCTTGCCACCTTGCCCTAACTGCAGTACTAACTTAAGGACCATCATTAAACATCCGTAAACTAGTAGATGAGCTCTAGAACTACCATTTTCATTAGTCTTCCTTCGAAAAACCGGCTCTTTGTGCTCCCTGTAACCAAATATCGAGTCATCTAATCCTCTCTGTAACTACTCAATGTTGAATTCATGGACTTGTTCTGGAATCAAACGTATTAGACAGATCTTTGCCATTGGAATTCCGCATAATAAGGTAAGAGCTTCTGGTTAGTGGCTCTTTGGAACTTTCTGTATTATAAAATTATTCTGGTTACTGGGTCGTTCGATGTGAAGGTTACTCTATAGTCTATAGCTTGAATAATGGAAAGGTTATGCATTTCTTGACATCTCGGGTTTATTTTCCTTTGGTTACAGTCACTGAATTCTTTGTTGTTTTACTGTATATGCCATCCTTCATAGGGTTTTTAGTAAACGATATCTCGTTCATCCGAGGAAGGGTGGAGCCTCATGGAAGAGCCCCTTCTCGAAATGTACAAGGTGTCATATATATCCCCTTGTCTCTATCATGGTCTCTACTGGATGTTCAGTATTGAACCAAAGGCTTCTGTGATTTTGGCACGCCGAGATAACTCTTCGATACCAATAAAGTGTCCTTGACCTTTCTCAAATATTGTTTGTCCTCTTCACCAATCTTACGACTCGAACCAATGGCCAAGGTTTTCTGTAACAACCATTGAATTAATGGTATATTCCCTGTAAAAATGTTCTGGTGGGCCTATAACTCAACTAACGAGTAGTTCTTGTACCGTGTGGAAAGAAATGAATTTCATGACGTCTGCGCACAACATGTTTACCCGTTTCTTTTTTTTAAAGGTAGTCTAATATTGACAGTTAGATATACTTCTGGTATGAAAGTAATTCTTAAGGATTAAAACACTCCATACCATCTCTGTATGAAGGGACTTAGTACAGTTTCTCTCACTGTTCATTAATTATGACTATTGTATAAAGATATTCACTATATTGCTTTAGTTCGTTATTTTTTTTTTCTTGAATTGATACACAACTTCTAATGATGGGCCTTTTTTGATGCGAGGGTACCCATCAGTGAGCTACCGCCCATCCATCCTCGACCCTGAGCAACTGTCCAACTGGAAATCAACAAGGAAAGGTCATGCGAGCCGGGATTGGAAGTTAAGTAAAGTCTTTACATGATATGTTAAAAGAAAAAAATTATCGTTATGTTCTTGTTTCTTCAAGTTTTCCTTAAGTATGTCTTTCTAATCCTTGTAAGGTGAATTTTCCAGGCTTTTCGTCTATGCAATGCTCTTGGATGTTCATCCCCATACTTGGTGCAATAGGTATTTGAGTTCCCTTATGAACCCTTTTGTATTTTTGAACAGTCATGGTTACCAAATTTAAAAGAGGTCATTCAAACTCGATTCCCTCAGATTCCTATTGGGTTTGGAAGAAGGGGGAAAATTTCCCCAAAGGTAACTGGGGATTTGGTCCCGGTGGTTACAGTATAACTTTTGCACAAATTTCTTCTACAGGATTGTCCTAATCATTAGAGTAAATGAAATATTTGATAACCGATTACTGATCGGGTCTCGTTATGCCCTAAATTTTAAATACCAGGGTTATTTCCTTGAATACAGGCCCTGTTTTCAAACTCTAGACGTTGGATCGACTTATGCTAGGTCTATAATACTAAATCATTTTATCTCATTTCGACATTCCTTATAATTAATACCAATGTGGTTTAAATCTGCAATAGTGATTAGTTAGATTGGATATAATGGTCTGAGTAAAGTTCTGATTCTATGTTTTTCCTTCCAGAATAATACACACACACACACACACACACACACACACACACACACATATACTTTCTTCATTGTTTAGGCCAAAGGGCTGGTAGGAGTTTTAAATCGCGTGTTGCATACACATAACTGTAATTGTTTAATCTATACCGTTCACGACAGTTTCACATGTATACTTTGGAATAATTATCTTTGAATTTCAACTCTACATTATCTTATAACAAAACAATGACTTACTTATATTACTGTGGTGGTAAGATATGAGGAGTTCCAGACTCTTCGTTTCAGTTATTTCTTATTTGAGAGGTAGTTGATTTTCTTATTGGTAGAGTTTGTATGTCTAAAATGATTGACAAAAATCTCTATATAAATGAGTTTTCTATTGCTGTCAATAAATCTATACACAGTACTACCACATATGTATCTATGTGCNTATATATATATATATATATATGAGTCTACAAGAATATATGTATAGACCTACTCAATTCGAATACTCATAGATAGATCTGTCTGATATTGCAATTACAAAAATAAACTTTTGCCTATAGACGAATTTATACTTTCAAATTCACTTGCACGAAATAACTCTATGTCAAGTTTTTAATTCAGGAGGGGCAATCCTAGAATTTAGTCCTTGATTATAAAACTTCATACAATGAACATATATCATCTATGGAAGCCATCTCGACTTAGTACAGTTAGATACATTACAACAGGTAGACATAATCATTCACACAGTTACATTACAACAAATAGATATAATCATTCACACAGAGAAGGAAAGGTTTACATATCTGGAACAGTTCGTGGGAAGACAAAGGGAGCAGCCACGTTCCTCCCAACCGTAGAATAGGGAAGCCAAAAATCACTTTCCCGATTCACCCCCTAGCCTGACCATGAATCCATGAGGGTGAACTTGGAAGACTCCTCCTCAGTACTGTCCTTCCATTCCAACAGATTCCTCTTGCCTCACACTCACTCAGTAGTGTTCATAACAACAAGGGAAAATCAATAATATTTTTCCCAGCATACTTGGTAGCATCCTACCTCCTCACATATGCTATTTATCCATAATATATTTTTGCCTAGGTCTTTTTTTTCCTCCCTTGGGAATTTTCGCAGCTTTCTAAATCCTTGATTTTCAAGGGCTGCCAATGGCCAAATCTCTAATTTTCCACTAGTAACAATCAGCCCAGAGGTAGTTCCAACATGTTCCCCACTCATGGAGTCATGGTCAACTGAATTTAACATGGTTGTTCCATTTGTCCTCTTGCAATCAATATAAACTGTTATGTTTTCATACAAGTGTCCTAGTCAAATAGTTAGTTGGGTCAAATCAGGGCTTTGCCCAACAGTCATAATAATTAATTACAATTATCAAATTCGAAATTCGAAATTGCCATAAATGGCAAAAATTTTCCAAATTCGAATTTACTAAAAACAGAATAATTTTCCAACAAATTTAAATTTCCAAAAACACTTTATTTTTGGGGATGTCACACCACCTATAGCCTGTCACCCAACCGAATAACTGTCATTTTATCATATAAAAGGAGGTGTTGGGGTCTCATTCCAAGGAGAAACATAGCAACAATGAAACTCTGCCCATTTCACTTTCCCCCCTTGCCCCAAGAATTTGCATCCACATTGTGAGTTTTGAGCCAGAATTCCCTATTCTTGCCTTTTTCCTTATTCATAAGCCTCTGCCCATTCTCTAGAGAGAAGTGTGAGAGAAGAAGGATACGTGGAAGCATTTGGAGCTTGGTGAAGAGGATCCCAGGACTGGGTTCGAGGAGAAGTCGTTGATCTCATTTTGTAAGTGACTTTGTGAGATTAATATAAAGAAGTACTTTTTTTGTCCCGCCATATGATGTGTTCAATCTTTATGTTTGATTTACATTTTTTTATGACATCTAACCCACTAATTCATATATAAGATGCATGTTTGTAGTTTCTTGTTTGTCTTTTGGTGAATGCAGATTATCCTTGGGAGGAGACTTGCAGTCGAGAAGCGACCGAATGCAAAAGGATCGACACCGGACGTGGAGTTTAAGGTAAGACTACCAAATCCTTATACTTTGTATTTTATGCATGAATGTGGGGTATTGTCGGGATAGTTGTTAAAAGTAGGAGACTTTAGACGGTTAGCTCTGCCTGCACGATTGAACCCTAGTGTAGTCCATAGGGGGTTTCCCCACTATAGCACACATGAAGGTACGGAAATTGTTGATCATTTAAATACTTTTAATACTCTTTTAGTCTAGTTGACTAGCATGGGAGTGAAATTCAAATCTGAAGACAAGGCGATTACATTATTGTGTTCTTTTCCCGAGTCATGGGATCACTTTGTTAAGGTAAGACTACCAGATCCTTATACTTTGTATTTTATGCATGAATGTGGGGTATTGTCGGGATAGTTGTTAAAAGTAGGAGACTCTAGACGGTTAGCTCTGCCTGCATGATTGAACCCTAGTGTAGTCCATAGGGGGTTTCCCCACTATAGCACACATGAAGGTACATAAATTATTGATCATTTAAATACTTTTAATACTCTTTTAGTCTAGTTGACTAGCATGGGAGTGAAATTCAAATCTGAAGGCAAGGCGATTACATTATTGTGTTCTTTTCCCGAGTCATGGGATCACTTTGTTACCTCTATTAGTTTCAGTTCAACATAAAGTATTGAGTTTGATGTTATTGTTGGAGCTTTACTGTCTGGGGAAACAAGGAAGAAATCCAATTTAGAAACCTCTACATATGAGGCGATGGTGGTCAGAGGAAGACCTAAATAAAGAGGACATGTTCAGAGGGATTTCTCTCGATCAAAGTCGAAGGGAAAGAAGAGCAAGCTTAAGTGTTGGTTTTGTGGAAAATATGGACACCTGAAGAAGGAATGTTGGAAACGACAGTAAGCCTCCAAAGAAGACCCTCCAAAAGAGACGAAGGAAGAAAACGCAACTGAAACAGGTTCATCAACAAGTTCAGGTATGGTTGATGAAGTTTTAACAATTAGTATTATTTCACGTTATGATCAACAATGGTTATTAGATTCTGGTGCTTGAAATCACATGTGTCTTCATAGACACTGGTTTATTACTTACCAGTGTATAGATGTTGGAATTGCTTACATGGGAAATGATATATCATGTAAAGTTGTGGGAATCGGTAGCATTCAAATTAAGATGTTTGATGGATCTGTTAAGATACTAACTGATGTGAGACATGTACCTGAGCTAAGGAAGAACCTAATCTCTTTGGGAGTCTTAGATACTTGAAGATATAAAAGTATTGTTCAAGGTGGAGTTATGAAAGTCTACAA
Organism: Picea engelmannii; assembly: GCA_009831015.1. Taxonomy (NCBI): domain Eukaryota; kingdom Viridiplantae; phylum Streptophyta; class Pinopsida; order Pinales; family Pinaceae; genus Picea; species Picea engelmannii. The sequence goes on along the minus strand of ML786216.1, from coordinate 151,920 downwards.
AGGAATCCTACTGGTTATGAAAGCGAAGAAGGTTGGAAACTTGTTTCTGTTAGAAGGAAGAACCGAGTCAGATCATACGACAGCTGTATCCGAGAATGACAGTGATTTTGTTTGATTGTGGCATCAATGGTTGGGCCATATGAGCGAAAGAGGATTGAAGGTATTATCTAATCGCAAGTTACTTCCTAGTCTAAAGTCTTTAAAGTTAGATTTTTGCAAGCACTGTATTTATGGAAAACATAATAGGCAGAGATTTAAAACTAGAAGACACACCGGTGAGGGAATCCTTGATTATATCCATTCTGATGTTTGGGGACCATCCCCTACTATTTCGTATGGAGGATCATCATACTTTGTTACTTTATAGATGATTGATCTAGGAAGGTGTGGATCTATATGTTGAAAATAAAGGCTGATGTATTTGATTTTTTCAAGCAGTTTAGATATTTAGTGGAAAAGAGCACTGGTAGGTCCATTAAATGTTTAAGAACTAATAATGGTGGTGAATTTACGTCAATGGAATTTGAAAACTATTGAAAGGATTTTGGGATTGATAGGAATAAAACTAATTCCTACACTCCTTAACATAATGGAGTTGTTGAATGCATGAAGAAGACTCTTCTAGAGAGAGAAAGGAGTATGCTTAGTAACGCCAACTTGCAGCAGGAACTGTGGGCAGAAGCAGTAACTACAACTTGTTATCTGGTGAATCGATCACCATCAACAACAATAGAGTGCAAAATTCTTGAAGAGGTATGGATAGGTCACCCTTGTAATTATTCTAATCTTAAATTTTTTGGTTGTGAA
>ML786216.1:123914-140490 GCA_009831015.1 Picea engelmannii | reverse complement strand
TTAAATAGTGGGGAAGTTGGTTATCCATCTCCAACTTCCTCCACGAATTTAGGCTCTAAAAATGCCCAATAACCCCCAAAAATGGATTAATTACATTAAAAATTCAAAATGCAGTTACAAAACCCATTTTCTAACTATATAATATAGTTATAACCCATTTTTGAACTAAAATCAGACGCTAGCCCCTTAGTCCTGGGCGCGCTCCCTTTATGTGGTCGTATGCACACTCATATGGCCGAGCGCTAGCCCTTGGGCTAAGCGCTGGCCTTGCCCCTTTCGTTGGGCGCTACTCCTGGTCACATGGCGCAAGTACATAACCGTGGGCTTTAACAAAAAAAACCCGCGCGCCATTTTTGAAACCCGCGCTCCATTTATACGCCCGCCGTGGTCACATATACCGCATAGAACCGAGGGTCGGGGCTAAGCCCCGGCCCCACCCCCTGTCATTTAATACAAAACGCAAATTTAAATACAATAAATCTCGCATATATTATAAAACATAACGGGTAGTCTGCTGGTCGGGCGACATTTGCGAAGACTTTGGCATTGTGGGGAGGTCCGGGGTTCGAATCCCCCTGGCCCCAAATTTTTTTGACATAGCCCTCATTGGCTAAACCCGGGGTGCCACGTGGCAGCCCGTGATTGGGCCACGTGGCACCCTCACATCCAATCGATGCATGCCACGTGTCGACCGATGATTCGTTCACGTCATCCAACCAGAAGATGCCACGTGTCCATCGCTGATTCACCCACGTCACCTGCCACGTCAGCGCACCGTACGTCCCAGTCATCTGTGCCATGTCATCTGCCGTATGATGCTGATGTCATCTCGTGCCACGTGTCACCCTTCCAGTGGTGACACGTGTGGCTTTAGGATTGGTCCAACTACGCCAAAAATGCCAAATCAGCCTGACACGTGTCACTGTCGGAGGCTGCCACATGTCCTGTACGGACCTGCCATGTGTCATCATACGGACCTGCCACGTGTCCCTGTACAGACTGACACGTGTCCTGTACGGACTGTACGGACAGGCACAGTCAGCATCCAAAACTTTTGCCTGTTTGGCTCGGCGGACAGAATGCGATATCTTCTCCATACAGACTCCGTTTGACAAAAAAATTATACCACCGGAATCAAGAAGACGAGACAGACGCAATGGTGTTGGTTTCGTCAGATTCCTAGCACTTTCATTTTTGAGAATTTTTCATGCCCTGTCAGGCTTCTGAATCCGATTTCGGATCACCTTGTCAGCCTTTTTGCATGTTTGGCCGAAACTTCAGAATGCCATAACTTTCTCATAGAACGTTTGTTTGAGCTCGTTCAAGCGTTGTTGGAAATTTCTCGTCGACCTCTTCGACACGAGTACATTTTCACAAGAATTCGAGAACATTGATTTTACTCGGTTGTAGAGATCCTCTGGATCACCAGTATCTAATATAAACCTAGTTGTCCTATTGGTCATTGCTAAGGCTACCAAGGAAGGGTCATGTAGTTTATGCAACACTTAACCTGACTCATACATAAAGCCTTTGATACATATACATATCACTCACCATGTAAAAGAACCAATTGTTTTTTTTCAAAGAATACTGGATAAGACTACACTAGAAAAAGTAATGTGACTGAACAATTTATGATTTTGTAATGCAAAATTGGAGAGCTAGGCCTCCACCAACCACCAAATGTCCAAGTATGAAAGCAATAATCAATATTATCTCTATAAAAATTAACCGACTACTATATATTGTGCTATGGAAAATGTATTGCCTTAGATGTTGTCCCCAAATTAACCAAAATTTGCAAAACTTGATAAAATTCAAGAAATTTTAAAATGCAAGTGCATTAAGGACTTCTTCAAGAACTTGTGAATTTTCATTTGAGCATGGATGGTTTCTTTCTGGATCTAGGTGAGCTACTTGATGATTTCTTTTCACTGCTACTTCTAGAGTGCCCCCTTGTTTAACTTCACAAAGTATGAGTGATCATACAACTAGAAGAGATGGGCATGGGTTGCCAAGCGTAGCAATACACTAGCTTATGCTATATGATATTGACCTTAGATGTCACTTCCCTTAACTATTCAACAATTAACAAATAATTTTCTTCCTAAGCCTACATGTGGCTCTTCGATTCATTCTTCGTTTCTCATGGGAAATGGATCATTTGAGCCCTCATTTGAATTACATGCCTCGCCCACTCTTGGGCATCAATTTGTTAGGTGTTCTCCCATGCATAGTGCTAGTCACTCCAATGTAGGGTTTCCTAGTTATGTCTCTCTTGGCCTCCATAATTCCTCTCTCTAGGACCCGCATATGCCTTGAAACCTCAACCAACTCATAGATTATAAATTGTTTTCTTCTACACTACACCATAACCACCAGAGGATCTGGAATGTAAAGTATCATCTCACCACTTCAAACACTAGCACTCATCTCATAAACAAAATAGCACCGAAACACAGTCCACCATAGCCAGATTGCAAAGAATATGCTACAACCATACCTCAATAACCAAACCATCCCACATTGAATCAAAGAGTGGCGAGTCACCTTGAATATAATTCTACCATCGATGATATGACATAAAAGAATAGAATGGAGGGGGTGTCAATTCCCCATCCTTTGCTTAGTGTGTCCACATGTCAAGCTCTACCAAATTGAGTTAATTTATAATAAATTAATAGGAGGGAGGCACTAGAATCAGAGCCCTCCCATAATTATTTTCCTTTAGCACTTGGTATATTGATATGGACTTGAAGTGATGCACCACATCCTAAATTCAATGAATTAACCTCTTCATAACAACCATTTTTCGAGATATAATAGAACTGGAGGCGATGTATAATGATAGATTAATATCCAACTATTGTAATTTGCTTGACTCCATATATTAGTCTCAAACTACTATGATTTGATTGATTCCATTTCCTAAATTTGATGAATTAACCTTTACAAAATAATCATTTTTATGATGAATGAATGGTGATTTGTTAGACTTCATTTATCCTTGTTAAATATAATCATGGACACACCACCAAAGATTCCACTTCGTTGTTAGATGTCATTCCCAATTCTTAAATCACATTTTTTACTTTCTCCAAAATAAAAAAGGACCCCACACTTACTTCCCATAAAAAAAAAGAGCCAATTTGTTAAATAGTTATCCTTCCATTTAAACAAGGGCATCATGCTGCGATATACTGCCTCCGAACTACCGTTTGAGGTTTTCCATTCCCCTCATGCGAATACTTTAGCCCGGTCCTATAATTAAAATATGTCATTTAAAAAAACCTAATTTTATTTTGGAGCCCAGCGTTTCTATCATATGTCTCCATAAGCAGTTGGTTTTTTTAATAACAGTTTTTAGTGTATAGTGGGTCCACAGCTATTAGAAATCGCACAGAGATATCAACCAAACCAAATAATTAATGTCAAAATTAATTTCAAACCTCAAATGAAGTGAAGGTTGTAATAACACTATCATTTTCTTGACCAATCAGGGGTCATAAAAATACTAATTTTGTTATATTGAAAAATAATTTTTTTTATCTGTTATGTTCAACATTAAAATTTATACACATTTTTTAAGTCAACATAAAACTAATATGAAATTCAATGCTAATCCACAACCAACCATAAAAGAACCAATCTCTTCACAAGACCATCACATGGCATCTGTCATTCTGGCCCTTCTTGTATCCACTACATGTACTCAACCATTCATTCCCACCAAGTAAATTTAAAATTTCAATTTCCTTTTGTCTTGGCAGCCCATCCAGATCCAAAATGTAAAGCCTAGGCTGAGATACATGCAAGACCCCATTTATAAGAGAAAATCAAATTGTTTTATCATAATTGTTAACATTGGAAGGCTTTCTGGAAGGCTTTCTGCATGGAATCTTCTAACATCTTTAACTTCTTATGAAGAAGTCTTGCCTCATCGATAGTTCATATTTTCTAAGAGGACGCATTAATTTCAGCTTTGTCCTAAAACTAATCTGGGGAAAAAGAAAAACACCAGTTTGACGGTTCAAAACTAAGGGCAATGCAATGGGAAGGGCATATGGGTCAACTGACTACCACACTTTCGGAGATAATCCTAAAGGAAGTAAAACTGAGGAAATGGAAAGAAGGGCATATGTTTAAACTTTTGTATTTTCAAAGAGGGTCGGGAAAATGGTAGCATACATTCACCCAAAGAATAAAAAAATATCTTGAACATAAGGAAAGCAGTAAAAATGAATGCAGTGATAAGGTTACCATACCATAAACTTTCTGTTGCGATTCAGATGCCACCTGCATTGTCTCAGGTGATCAAAATAAGAGAAGTATTAGCAGTGGCAACAATGACCACTGCAAGCGGCACATTGTCAATGATCATGAGTGTGAAGGGCATTTCCAATGGGTTTCACTAGTGCACATCTCCTTTTAATTGGGGAACTCTATTTTGCAATCCTCATTCACTTTCTACTGTAAATTCATTATAATTTCAGCTTGCATGCCTATGGAAGGAGTAGATGAGAGGCCAAGAACTGAAATTTATTGGAGATAGAGAGATTTTGTGAGGTCACCCACACATGTGCAACTTTGATTCAAGTTTTGAGATGGGCCAGAGTAGGGAATCAGACAAGACAACTAGAATAGTAGAAGTCAGTGACAAAAGGCTATTGCAATCAATCACTATCAAATTTCCAGGGAAGTGGTCAGGCAAGGAACAATAAGAGTGAAACTTGTAGCCACATACTCTCAACAACTTTTATAATGCGATTTCTGACCCAACAAAGGATTGATTTCCACCAAAATCTAGTGACATGGGCTCCAATAAAACATATGAATTAAGCAATGCACGCATAGTCCACCATCACCATCATTGGATAGTAGGATAACAAACAAGTTTCAGTATGGAACAAAGGTCTTGAGTTGCAAAATACAAATCTAATGTGATGGGTATAGAGGAAATATGCAAGGTTCAACAGCTAATAAATATTCAGAACTCCACATTGAAGGTTCAATGCCCAACAGGGCTCTAGAGCTCCTAAGACAAATCTAAAGAGATGTACACTGATAAAATATACAAGCTTTGGTACCCAGCAGAGCTTTAGTGCTCCTTGCACAACTACAAACAACATGACATTGACGAAACATACAAGGTTCGATACCTAACAGTGGTATCAAACTCCTAGCACAAGAATCTAATGAGATGGGCGCTGAACAAGCATGAACCATTCAACACCAAACAGAGGGCTGGAGTTCTGAACGCAAAAGAAAAGAGCTGGGCATTGTAGATACATCCAAAGTTCAATACCCAACAACGACCCAGAGCTCCCAGCACAAATCTGAAGAGATGGGCATTGAAAAAACATGCAAACTAAGCAATGCATATGCAATCCACTTCACGTTTTCTTGTCCAACTGATAGAAATTTAGAATCCGCATAATCTCGCGGCCCCTTAGCTTCTAGAAAGGGCACTAGACAAATATGAAAAACAACGAGCTCAATGCAACACAATGCGGAGGTGAACGAATAAAGAATATCCCCACCTACCACTTGTAAGGTTGTTTAATCACCGTCCCATTCTCACTCTAGTAAAATTTTAGAACACAACAGAGTGTGAAGGGGCGTGTAGCATGAATCTAAGAAGAAGGGCATTGAGAAAATAGGCATTCTATGTACAATTGAAATTTCATAGGCGAGTAGCAGTTAATCAGTATAGTGTAACAGGCAAGAAGAGACACAGAGACACAGACAGACGGGTGAAAGCCAAAAAAGGTGTTAAAGGAGGAGGATGGCGGAGCAGTCAAAGACTCTGGCCCTTTTGCTAGCATAATTGTATATCCATTGGTTTTCTAACCCCGCAGCTATCAACAACAGTAGTGGGACACTGAAATGGAACAAAGATATTAAATAATTAATGTCAAAATTAATTTCAAACCTCGAATGAAGTGAAGTCTGTAATAACATTATCAATTTTTCGATCAATCAAAGGTCATAAAAATACTAATTTTGTTATATTGAAAAACATTTTTATTTTATTTGTTATGTTCAACATTAAAATTTATACATATTTTTTAAGTCAACATACAACTAATATGAAAGTCAATGCTAACTCATTGCTATATACTGCCTCGGTGCCTCCGACATTACAATAAGAATAAACTATAAAAACCTTTTCATAGAAATCACAAATAAAATACTTTGATGAGGATTTCGCCACAACTTACACTATTCTAACTTGTAAATGCACGGTTCTAACTTTTACATAACACATTGACAAGTGTTCACGAAGCGACCTACAAAAAATTAATTTTGTAATTAAAATAAAAACACTTCAATTTGCAATCGTACTAATATAATGGATTATCGAGCCTATTGATAGAGCCTATTTTTGTGATGAGTAATGGGGATAAGCAAGGGGGACAATCATTATTGATTGCTATCTGTGAATGTGAGTTAACTCATCACCTTAATCATGAAAACTAATGTGAGTTAACTAATGTGAGGAAAACCATGCTACCTAAAACAACCTGTTGGTAGTCCATATGAGGGCAGACTTTCGCTCCTGTGAGATACCTCTAGATCTTGGATTGTTAACCTATTTCCTTAGGTTCGAGGAAAACAAACTCTTAAATAAGCAAAAATAATTTCAATTCATACTCCAAGACCAATATATATATATATATATATATATATATATATATATATATATATATAAACCATCTAAGTAAATAGTATACAATGTTTAGATCTTTGTGAGGGGAATATTTTGCTCATAACTTTGAAAATGTCAAAATGTCGAGAAAAGGAATTGATTATTTAACGAAGTTAATAATAATAATAAATTATTTAATAGAGTTTAAAAAAATCACCCATCATATCATCATATGAGTCTAGTAGTACCAGTTAAAAAAACAATTTTATTACATAAATTTATATAAAATTCAACATAAAATTTATTTTAATAAAAAAAATATTTATAATATTTAAAAAAACTTCATTCTCCCTTTCTTTTTAAATGAAGAATAAGATATTTATGTTAATAATACTTACCCATCTAAGCAATGTGCGAGGAGAGGTATCAAATTAGATACGTAGAAATATATTTAAAATTAATAATTAATAATTAATAAGTCAATAATAACATAAGAAAAAGATTTATCATATTATTAATAATATTCACATTTAAAATTAATAAGTTAATAATATAAAAAATACACATCATATTTTCAATGGAAAGTTAGGTACTATCATGACTGCATATGACGTTTGTTCAAATCTTGAGATCATTCATCTCTTGAGGGTGTGCGACACTACACAAATTCTTACTTGGTTGCTTGGCACACCAAGAATATTTTGTTCGGACTACGCCTCTTCACCTAGAGCATACCCATACTTCGTTCTAGGCTACTGACGAGTTACACTCCTACTCTAGTGAAAATATTGTATACTTAGACAATTGTTAACAATTTAATACTTAGTCATATTTAAGCATACATCCATGAACATGAGAAACGAAGAGAAAAATTGCAGAACAAACGAAGACATACATAAAAATAGTGCAAGCGGCATAAACCGTGCCTAACACCCCGCTAAGTCTTTGTTATTGTGAAACAATTACAATATGAGCACTACCGACTCTTTTTACAACTTCGTCAAAGTCACGTGACTCACATCACCTCACCAAGACACTCATGCATAGATTCGTCACACCAAGACTCTTTGTCGCAACTGTCTCCACAACATCCTGTTGTGCACCTCAAATGTGCCCACAATTGCATATTTGTTGTCCCTTCGTTACTGAAGACTTTCACCAAGCTAACACATATTTTGGTTATGCCTCACACATGCCTCCAACAGACCTACATTTCCATACTTCCAAAAATATCTCAGAGCATCCCACCCTTGGCTACTTGTCTTCCATATTGGAAACTCTGCCTCAATTCGTTGCATCATACTTGTTCTCCAAATCTCTTGCAAAAAATGTTTTTCTTCCTTAGTTGTGTGCCCTTGATCTTATGGGAACTCCAAGGGTCATTTGTGAAAAAATTCATGTCTTTTCGGTGTGTTGCGCCCCTTTACGAACCCACACTCAAATGAATCATTATGCCCCTTTGTAGACTCGGTGTGCCCATCCAAGCCCGCATGCCCATCAACTGTCATATCTCTTGGACCAACGGGCCCCATCCTTGGGTGTGCACCCCTTTCCTTGTGTGTTCTCTCATGTCGATCATCGTGAGTCCTCATGGGTGCGTTGATGGGGTCTTCCAACCTATTCAGTGTGCCCATGTTTTCAAGGGAAAATAGGTCCACTCCTTGGGCATGCTCCTGAGTTGTCTTTCTCTTTTCCCAAACACAACTCAAGTCTTCGTCAATCATTCTAAGGAAGGTAAGGTGTGTTCCCCCTTGGTGCCAGACATCACCATCATGCACCCAAGGTTTCCTTGCTCACACCCAAGCGTCTTTTTTTTCCCAACCAATCGCTTCATCTGTGTACTCTTCATCTGTCCCATCACCGAATCTTCTCAAGGAGCGCCCATGCTCGGTGGGTGTCATGGGATACCTTACATCCTCTCCCACTCCAAGTTGTTGATGTCCTCGACAACATCCGTTGATCTCTATGGTGTCTCTTCCTTATCTCTGGATCTTGTCACCACTTAATGACTATTGTCTCCTCAACTTTTTTTGTCACGACAAACTCCCCTTAGGAAGTTACACGATTCTAGGAAGTGACACTTCTCTTTGACTTACTATTGCTTCCATACTTCGGTCCATCTACCCATGCTTCCATGTGTTGGATCTCCTTGTGACTTTGGTTGTTTGGGTAGCTATTCCAATCGTCACACCTCTATCTCAAGAACTCACACATTCATGTTCAAACATCATTTTTTGTATGCAAACTCATCACATCTGCAAATCCTTGTTTTCGCCAATTTTTCAATTCAGTCATTGCATTCTCAACAATTTTCACCAAGGAACCTCCTTAAGACACCCCATTGGCCTCACTGCCTCCCACCGAGACAATGAGCCAACATGTTGCAGTCTAGTTTAAAAGAAAAGCGAAGGGGGATGGTTGGTTGGGCCATCTCCCTCATCTCCAATCTATCCCAATGTGATCAACAAAGAGTCATCGTGATTTTTCATTATGTACATAAGAAACAATACAGTTGAACCGATTTTTCCTTTGCACTTCTCCATGAGTCAATTTAGCTCAGGGTCATACGACCATTCACCATGTCCAATTTCACTAGAGGAGGAATCAACCTCTTCCTTGGTTCTCTTCCACCAAGGTTATTACATCTCCCTCACATCCTATTGGTCTAAGGATGGTCTATGCTCATGTTCAACGAACTTCTTTGGTGTCCTCATCGAGTTGTGACTTCTTTTGATCTTCGCTACCACTCATCAACTTTCAAACAGAAATTAGCCAAGCCATCCATTGTCTTAGTCATATCTCCAACTATCTCTTCAACATCAACAAGCCTATGTTCCACTGATCCAAGCTTATTTTTTTCTCTATGTAATACTGTCCAACCATCACCCCACATCCTCCAAGTTTGTCTCCACAAGGTTTCCTGCTCTAGCTATCTACAACAACCATCTACAAGGAAGACATTTGTGTGCTTCCTTCCTTCCTCCTTATAGTAGGAATCAAACATGGAGTTTGTCCTGAGAGAATGTCCAAACTGTTCACATGAGGAATAGGTGTTTCCTTTTCCTTCCTTGTGAACTTTTGTCCCAACACAACTTCGAAATAATCCATAGGAACAATGGTGAAAATTATCTTTCTGAACTAGTCACCAAGCTTCAATGAGATTTCCTTAGCCACACCAACGACCCTCTCTACGCTTACATTGATTGTCTTGAAGGTTTTTTGCGTTGGTTTAGGTTACAACCCAAGCCTCCACACCATGTCTTCCCTCAAGAAGTTATGAGTTGCCCCATTGTCCACCATGGCTATCACTGACTTCTTGTTGAGTTTGGCCTACACATAAAAAGTTTTGTCTCATCTTTCTCTTAGCTCTCTGTGGATTCACCCTCCATGACAACATTCAAGACCTGCAAGACTCCAATAGATGGTTTTTCTACCTTATCCAAAGCATTCGATTTTTTTTTCAAGGGACAATTCTTTGCATAGTGCTCCTTGGCACAAATCCAACATGAAATTGACTTATTATATTTTGTTGCGTTTGTTTGCTTGGCATTGTATTTTCTACCCTTGGACATCTTCATATTTCCTTTGTCCTTCCACTTCCCCTTCCCTTGTTTCTACTTCTCACCTTGGGCATCCTCACTATTCCTAGGACCTGTCTTGGTTTCACCCTAAAAGTCCAATATTTTTTCCACTACGGTGATTTTTGCTGCAAGAGTTTGCACGTTTTCCATCATAGCTCAATCTGTGCTCGCGATTGCAGACCATCCATGAAGTGGAAAAGTATTTATTCTTCCGACATTTCTTTGATTTCCAACATGAGCCCCATGAAATCCTTTATGTAGGATTGGATCTTACCAACGTTCTTGAGATCCAACAACTGATTTATTGTGATCCATGCTTGGTTCCTCGGACCAAACTATGCCTTCAAGGTTGCCTTCATCTCTACCCAATTTTCAATCTTCTCAACAATTCTCCCAACTGCTAAGTTTTCCACCTAGTTCCTCCACCATAGCTTAGTGGTTCATGTCAAGAACATGACTACAACATTCACCTTGGCTTCGCTTGAAATTTTGTTCAACAACTCCAAGTACTGCTCAATGTCCCAATAAAATTTTCCAAGCAACTTGGCTCAGGTTTCTTTATATTGATCCTCATTGACATGACAATTGAGCTATGTCCATTATCCAAAGCTCGTTTCAACAATGTGATGGTGTCATATTGGTCCTTCAACCTCTATGTGACTTCGACAACTACATCCTCCACTGCCTTGAGTCTATCCTGAATGTCATTGGTCAAGGTGTTGGTAATCACATTTGCAGTTGTTTGAAAATCTTGAATGACTTCATTAAACCCATGCTTCAACTTTCCTATCTCAGTCTCCATATAATCGACCTTCTCACCATGTTTCACATTGCATCTATCATCTCCTCGAAAATCCTCTCCTAGACAATGAGTCGGTCCTTCATTTTTTTGGTCTTGGTCTCCCTCTCGGTTTCACCCATCTACATGTGACCCAGCCATGGATGACCCTCCAAGTATCTTCACTTTACTTGTAAAGGGTTCGTCTAAGGCAACAAGAGTTTGTCTCAAGACTTATTCAAAATTCTATGATCAACTCTATGTTCGAGTCTGCGACAAGTTCTACAACAATCCTGCATTCATCCACCTTTCCCAAGTGCTCATTTCACCCTCATAACTCTATGCTTGGCCTGCTCAATGGGTGCGCCCAGGTCTATTCACAAGTCATGTCTTAATCCACAACTCAACCCTTCACTTTCATCACAAATAACCAAGTATGTGCTCAAGTGTCCTTTGTGATGGGTTAGTCTATCAAACCCTCACCAAGATTGATCCTAGACCGACTTCTCAACAAGTCCCCCCCCCGGCACCACTATTCTGATTGTAGTAGTGGTGAAGAGAAATTTTTTCTTTGATACCTCCTGTCACGACCCCACATGATGCCTATTCAAATCTTGTGATCATTCACCTCATGGGGGCCTTCAACACAATGTTGGTTCTTACTTGGTTGCTTGGAACACCAAAAACACTTCATCTAGAATACACCTCTTCACCTAGAGCATACCCATTCTCCATTCTAGGTTATTGACGATTCACACTCCTACTCTAATGCAACTCTTGTATGCTTAGACAATTCTTAACACTTTAACACTTAATCATATTTAAGCATGTATTCATGAACATGAGAAACCAAGAGAAAAATTTCAGAAAAAACGAAGACATACACATAAATAGTGTAGGCATAACGAACCATGCCTAACACCCGACTAAGTCTTTGTTATTGTGAAACAATTACAATATGAGCACTATTGGCTCGATTTACAACTTCGGCAAAGTCACAGAACTCACATCACCTCACCAAGACACTCACACACAAATTAGTCACACCAACACTCTCTGTCGCAACCATCTCCGCAACAGCCTGATTTGCACCTCAAATGTGCCCACAACCACAGATTTGTTGTCCCTTCGTTACCGCAGACTTTGACCAAGCTAACATAGATTTCAGTTATGCTCATGCATGCCTCCAATAAATCTGCACTTCCAGACATCTCCAAAATCTCTTAGAGTTTTCGACCCCTGGCTACTTATCTTCCATCTTGGAAACTCTGCCTCAGAATTTTTCTCCAAATATCTTGCCAAAAATGCTTGTCTTCCTTGGTTGTGTGCCCTTTCTTTTATAGGAAATCCAAGGGTCACTTGTGTGAAACATCATGTCTTTTGGTTGTTTCAGGCCCCTTCGCTAACCCACACTCAAATGACTTGTCACGCCCCTCCATGGACCTGGTGTGCCCATCCAAGCCCGTGTGCCCATCAATCATCATGTCTCTTGGATCGACGCGCCCCATGCTTGGGTGCATGCCCCTTGCCTTATGCATTCTCTTATGTCAATCTTTGTGACTCCTTGTGGGCATGCTAATGGGGTCTTCCAACCTCTCCGGTGCACCCTTGTTTCCAAGGGAAGATGGGTCCACTCCTTGGACGTGCTCCCAAGTTGCCCCGACCTTTCCCAAATGAAACCCAAGTCTCCTTCAATCGTTCTAATAAAATTAAGGTGTGTTCTCCTTGGTGTTGAACGTCACCATCATGTGCCCAAGGTGCCCCTGCTCACACCCATGCATATTTGTTTTCCCAACCAATTGCTTCCTCCTTGTGTTCTTCGTCTGTTCCGTCACTGAATCTTCCCAAGGAGCACACATGCTCAGTGGGTGTCATGAGAGACCTTACAAGTACTATAATAATAATTATTATGAACATTTAAAAATAATTCCTAGAACATGGAATAATGTTAATGTGTAAGAAAACCCATTGTTAAAAACAATAATTATTATCAACATTTAAAAATAATTCCTAGAACATGGAATAATGTTAATGTGTAATAAAACCCATTGTTAAAGAAAAGTAATAACACCAATGTATTATAAGATCAACAAGTGTTTAAAATTTGGGTAGACCAAACATTTAAACAATGTTGATATATTTTCAATGGTATTATGAGTTAAAATTTAACAATTTAAGAAAATACTTACGTAAAATTTTGCAGCAAGTACAAGGGTTGTGCATCCTCTAGATTATTTTGATTGATTCCAACATCATAAAAAAGTTATGGTTTTTTCTTTGACTACATAACAAAATCCATTTTGTAGTCGAGACGACTCAATTATCCTTTTATGAAGTTATTAATACATCCATAGCAAATAACAATATGTTCAACCTGAACATCATGCCTATGCTAGAATAGCTCCCATTTTATGCTTGTGATCTCAAACACATTGACAGGGAATTCATGTGTCATCATATCCATGATTGTTTTCAATACTAACTTGAGTAGTTGTTTCTACATTCTCTGATCCGTAAGTGGTAGGCCTATGGTCCGTCTATCTCATCAACATGTATGCTATGGAGAATTAAAATCATAATGTCCCTACAATTACTCTATCAATTTTTAGTTCAAAGCTTCTTGTTCTTTTTTTGCTATTCACCAAACTGGTTTCAAGGCATAGTTTACTTGGTTGTGGTGCCAATACCAATGCTTAACCACATATTCAAATGTAGTGTGTGATTTTTGTTTTGCCAACCAAATAATACACTCTGTGATGTAAAAGTCAAACTCAACATTGCCTTTCAACACAAATTTGAGGTTATATATATGTGTGTGTGTGTGTGTGAGAGAGAGAGAGAGAGACCGAGAGAGAGAGAGAGAGAGTCCAACACCCATCTTGAAAATTTATTATGTGTATGCATTTTGGTGGAATTGACCATGCCATTTATAAATGCTAGTCCTCAAAGTTTGAACGAGTCAATGGGTGGTAGTAAATAAATAATAATGCATATGTATAGAAAAATGTGGGCAACACTATGCTAGCACACTTTGTTAAATATTAAAACACATAATATGAGAAATTAATAACAAGTTGGTAACCACTTTATTGTTGTCACTGTAATTGCCATAACATGTTGAAGTGTTGAGTAGGTCGAAGGAATGGATATATGTGATATTCAACCTATGGTTTGAGGAAATCAAACAATGGTTGTGGTAGTGATATTGAGTATTCCAAGTAGTATGGACCAACTATAACAATAGGAAGAATTCACTTCGAGGGAGTTCAATGCCTAATGTTGACTAGTAGTGCACTCAAAATTAAGTTGTAGGAATTTAATGGATTGGCATCTAACAATCTCATCAATGTGTAGCAACATTGTAGGTTTAGCCCAATGATTCCAACAATTACTAAACATGTTGTAGGTGTGTATTACTTAGAAATTTAGACAAAGAACCACCCAATTCACCACTAGAATGAATAAAATGGGAGTTCAAAAGATGCATAGCCTAGAAATGCATAGTTATTACTTAGAAATTTAGACAAAGAACCACCCAATTCACCACTAGAATGAATAAAATGGAAGTTCAAAAGATGCATAGCCTAGAAATGCATAGTCCATTCTATGTGTTAGAATGTTGTGCCTCTACACATCAATGCAATGGTTGTAGGAATAACTATGCCTTGTATAGAGGGTGAATACTACATTGCATGCATTCATATTGAAGGGTAACCTAACATGAATTCACCAACTAGAAAAACAACAAAAGAGAATCTAATCACAACGATTTTTGTTGTTGTGTGGGAATTAATTAATGGTTCTATATATAATTGATCAATTTAAGGCAAGACTCATGTAAATGGTAGTGTTTATGGTAACACATCTAGGAACAATAGCAATTAACATTGCACTACAATCACAGAACAATGAACCACCTCATGAACAATAGATTACCATGGAAACCCAAATGGTAAAACCAACAAAGTTGAGTTTTGATTACGCGAAGGAATTGTTACAAAGGGTGAGATATACTCTCAATAGATGTTTCATGTATTCTTACTCACTAGTAGCATTTTACATATTCTTTGGCTCAGAGACAACCTTCACTCTTCATGGATAGATTTAGAATCCCATTCACGTCCTCTAATATTTGAGTAGATTTCTTCATAATCGATGCTCATTTTTTCTACTATTACCCTTCTTCCTCCCTAGCTTCACCTTTTTTCCATATCTCTTGTGTTATCTTTACATCAAGTAAGCATTATTTTTATAAGGCTACCTTTGAATGCCAACCATCAAGATGATTTGTTTCATCTTCCTTTGGATTTTAGCCTTTAGTCTTCAAGTTGATTGTTGACTCCAATATTTTCTAAGGATTCATCTTTTACAAAGTTTGGAAGAGAGTTTCATTTAGATCTATTTTGGATCACACCTCCCCATTGACAAGATTTTGGTCCAAAAAACCTTCAAATTGAAGGAGCAACATGTTGTTTTCTTCTCAACACACTCTCTACTCTTGGTAACCTTGTGGAAATTCCACCTAGGCTTGAAGAAATATATTCTATAGTATATTTCCTTGAGAAGTTGCTACTCCTTAGTATGTGATTGTAGAAATATCTTCTTTCCCCTTAACCTTAACTCTCCAAACTTGTTTGTTGGGTGTGTGGTTCTTGGAATGCAGTCATGGATGAAACCTCTAACATGTGGCTTCTCAATGTACAATTAACTTTCAATGATGGAAAAAATGATTGCATGAGTTGCTTGGCATTCTCTTCTTGTTCATGTTCTTCCTTTTGCTAACAACTTGCTTCTTCTAGTAGGTATTCACATAGTGGCCTCTTGTGTTAGAATATAGAAGATGGTGTGCTCGTTTTACCATTGACGATACCCTCGTCACCCAACCACAGGCCGAAGCCTCCCTCCGAGCACCTTAACCTTGACTTGAGAATTCCTTCGGAAGAAAACCCTAGGTTAGATAGCCAAACAAAGAGTAGCGCATCAATCCCCAAGGATAGCGCATCACAAAAGGCTGATCAGATGTTCCAAACCCTAGCCAAGAGATATTCAAGCCAATACTGAAACTAGCTGCTGCTGCAGCTGCACCTGCAACCCTCCTCCAAAACTGTGCACCAACTGCAACTGCAGTGCGCACCAACTGGGAAACTGCAATTCTGAGATGTTGTCAAATGAGAACTGGCGCCCTGCATTTATAGTAATCTTGCCAGTTTGCTGGGGCCGACTTCTTCTTCTGGGTATGTTTTTGTTCAGTATATTATTATTAATTCTAGCCGACTTCTTCTCTTGGAGGCTAATAGCCTAATATAAATTTTCTTCTTGAGCTGACAAGGCTTCTAGGGTTATTAGCCAACTCATTAGGGTTTCTCTTGCTTCCTAGAGTCTTCTATTCTCGTCAGGTTCACACGTGGGGGTAAATACCTCCTGAAGCTACCATAATATTAACACTCCCTCCTAGCTAGAGAGGTATTTACAAGTAATGGACTTGAGCACAAAACATACCATTTACCCGGTAGCATCAATATAGTCATCTAGACTATTTCATGACTAAATCATGAGCATCACCATCAC